>JAVLSZ010000480.1:0-61415 GCA_032313775.1 Urocyon cinereoargenteus | reverse complement strand
AGTCTGCAGCATGGAATCCGCTGCATAGCTGGGTCGCCTGCGATCCATGTCTTCCTGATCCCAAATCCCTGGTCCTGTCCCCCAACACAGGCTGCCATGCTGAGGTCCTTTGCAATTGCTCTCTTTGGAGCTCCGGGGAAGGGGGAAGGAGCTACATAGGATGGGACTGGACGCGTGGAGGCCGTTAAAATTAAGACCATTCCAATTTAAGTTCAGCGTTAGGAAACTTCCAGCCAGGGCCCTGCACAGACAACACGGGGCCCCAGGGGCAGGTTTCAAGCAAACCCCAGACTGGGGTCGCCTTTCTCTGTAGACGTCTCCATGTGCATCTTAGAGAAATGGGATGCCCTGTGTCTGCAGCTCCCCCATGCCATCCCCCTCATTCCCCACCCCACGCCATTCCCCCACATCATTACCCCCCATGGCATCCCCCTACACCATCCCCCTCACACCCACACAATCCCCATCGAAACTATACTCCAACACCATCCCCCCTACACCATCCCTCACACTCCACCACCATCAAACCCTGCCCCACACCATCCATCCCCACACCATCTTCCCCCAGCATGGGCCCGGTGCAGCTGCCCCTTTTGGGACATGCTCAGCCTCCCTGGGGTTCTCTGGATACCCTGCTCCCATCGGAAGCATGGGTGTTCTATAAAGTACCCAGGGGTTGCAGGGAAGATGGGAGGCAGGGAGCTCCCGACAGCGTGGGTGGAGGTTGGGTGAAGTAGAGGACGCACTGTGCCCAGCCTTTTCCCACTGTCCCTCCTGGAGGGTGGCACACCTGGCACAGGACACCAGCCCTAACCCAGAGGGACCTGGGCTGGCCTGGCCCCAGGCTCTGTGGGGGTTGGTGTGATTTGAGCACCCACCTCAGGCCCAACACAAGGACTAATGGGATCCAGGCCCTCATGGCCCTGGCATGCCTGGATTCTGGCCCCACGCTGAGCGAGCCCTCACATGGCTGGATGTGGCCTCCTGGGCACTGGGCGTGCCTCACAGATCCAGGTCGCTGACCTAGGGCAGCCCTGGGGATCACAGGACACCCCAGGGTGGGTAGAGCAGGGGGAGGCCGGTGGGCCCCACCCGCACAAACACCAGGAGTATCCTCCAGGTCCTGGGGCCCCAGGGAGCCAGAAGCCGGGGTCCAGCTGCCCTGCAGGGACCCAGCACAGGAGCCCATGAGCTTCAGGTCCAGGTCAGCACTGCTGTCCTCAGAACCGTCTATCAGGCTGAAACCTCAGGACATACGTCCCCACCTGGAGTCCACACATGCTCCCAGGTGGGGGACTCCTGTACCAGCATACCACCCCGAATGATTCTTGTCCTCCCCTAAAGGACAGAAAGGTCTCCCTCCCCAGGGGAAAGCGCACACCCTCGGCTCTGGGCCTGTTTGCTGTAGAAAGTCAATAAAGTGTTGTATAGCGAAAATGCACAGCCAGCCCATTTTTGTGTCTCCCAGAACTCTGTGCACGGGGTGTGGAGAGACCCCCAGTGAGGACGAGGGGGCACCACCCAGGCCCCAACCAGCCCTTGCAGTGGCGCCGCCAGGCACACACAGCTGATGTCCCCACGTTCCTTCCATGGGCGGCCAGACGCCAGGATCAGGACCCCAGAGACTTTACTGGGACTCAGCCTCTGCCCCATGGGCCAGAATGGGCTGGGACAGAGTGACAGCCAGGGAGCCTCAGGTCACCAGAGTCGGTGCAAAGCGACCTGGGAGTTCTGTGCTCCCTCTGTCCAGGGGGCCGGGGCTGGCCCTGTTCCAGGGCACTTCCTCCCCTCCCCGCATCATGGTGCCTGTTTGCCTGGGGCAAAGAGGGCCTGCGGGCCGGTCAGCGTGGCCCTAGAAGGGTTGTCAAGACAGCAAGCCCTTGTGTTTTGCCCAAGATTGCGAGCCCTAGAAACCATCAAGTTGCCGACACCGATGCAAACTCCGAGGTTTTATTTACAAGCTGGAGCTTGGTTCCAAGTGCACTCTACCCAGCGGAGCAGGGACTTGGATCCTGAGACTAAGAGGCATAGCAGCTTTATAGGGGCCAGAGGCCCATGGGATATGCAGAAAGTTGCACAGTCATGTCGGTCCACACACAGGTGGCCCATTGAATTATACCTTACCCTATAGTATCCACTTGAGCTGGTCTATTACTTTGGTCAGAATCAGCACTCAGTTTTGGTGGTCACAAAGCAACATTTCATTGTTATGAGCCGATTTCCGATTTCGGTGTGCCCAGCGGCCTGACTAGGGTGGGGCAGCGCCTTAAGCCATAAGCAGGTTGTGGGGGTCAAAGGGGAGGTGGTGGGTGTAGAACAAAATGGAATCAGTCCTGCTCTGCTTGTCCAGGGGAAGGGGATTTTTGTTAAATTTCCTGGGTCCCAAACTGGCAGCTCCCGCACCTGGGCCACCCTCACATGGTGGAATCAGCGTGCACACCATGTGGTGCTGGATCACTCACACCAGCATGGGGAGGGCACCCTCCTCACCCTAGTGAGTAGGGGCTGGGTGAGCATGGGGCTCGGCCTGAAGGCCAGGCAGCACAGGTGACTGAGGAAACCCAGCCCCGTCCCCACCCCGACTCCCACACACAGGCAGCCCCAGGGCTCCCCGCCATGGGCAGGCGTCTCCTCAGGAACTACCCCCAGGGTGGCCCCGAGATCTGGTCCCGGCTGGAGAGGCATCGGGGAGAAGAGAAGCAGGGGGTGCTCAGCGGGAGCCAGTGTGGGACTTGGGAATGTGTCCGAGTCTGACTTTCTGGCTCAGCTGACCCTCCAGCGGAATGTCACTGCACGAGCGTTCCCCGGGTCGGCCAGGAGAGCACAGCTAGCCGCCCAGCGCCACCAACAGAAATGATATTGTGACAACCATATCAGCGGTTGGGTGACCCAGCCAGAGGATCAGATAGCTGCATGTGATAGCTGCATGTGATAGACACACACACACCGCAAAGCCAACAAAAGTCAGACCCCAATGTTGTCAAACAGCAGCCTGATGGCTACATACACAACACATTGGTCCCCAATAGGATACATGGAAGACGCTATGAACCACAACTGCAGAGGTGCTAGAGGCACGGAGATGTGCCTGGTGGGTTCCAACAAGGAGCGCAGAGGGACAGGAAGCATCCTACGGAGGGGGGGCCCTTCCTAGGAAAGGACACCAGGTCCCTGTGAAGGCTACACATGGTGAAATCTGTCCTCCTCTCTTTCAGCTTCTGGTTTTCCACCTAAATGCCATTTTCCTCAATCATAATAGCAAAAATTTATTTTATGCTTTTAATTTCTTGTTATTGGAGTCCAATTTGTATGAGTTCTTTCTTCAGCAAGGGTGTCCTTCAGGATAGAAGGAGAGAAAAAGAGTTTCCCAGACAGGCAAAATATAAGGGAGTTCATGACCACTAAACCAGTCCAGTAAAGAATTTTAAGGGGGACTCTTCTAGTAGAGGAAAAAAGAGACCCAAAGCAACAAAGACTAGAAAGTCCCAGAGAACATCACCAGAAACACAAACTCTACCGGTAACAGAGAGGCACTAAGTTCATATCTTTCAATAATCACTCTGAATGCTGATGGACTAAATCCTCCAATCAAAAGATATACGCTATCAGAGTGGCTTAAAAAACAGGATCCCGGAACCTGGGTGACTAGGGGTTGAGCGTCTGCCTTTGACTCAGGGAGTGATACTGGAGTCTGGGATCGAGTCCCATATTGGGCTTCTGGTGGGGAGCCTGCTTCTCTCTCTGCCTAATATTCTGCCTATCTCTCTCTCTCTCTCATAAATAAAATCGTTAATAAAAAACAAGATCCATCTGTATGCTGCCTACAAGATGCTCACCTTAGACCTATAGACACCAAGAGATTGAAAGTTGGGGGATGGAAAATCATCTATCACGCTACTGGATATCAAAGGAAAGCTGGAGGACCCATACTTATATCAGACAAACTTGATTTGACACCAAACCCTGGGGGACACCTGGTAGCTCAGTGGCTGAGCATCTGCCTTCGGCTCAGGGTGTGATCATGGGATCCCAGGTTCGAGTCCCATATCGGCCTCCCTTTGGGGAGCCTGCATCTCCCTCTGCCTATGTTTCTGCCTCTGCTTCTCAGTGCATCTCTCATGAATGAATAAATAAATTAATTAAATATCAAAAAAGAACAAATACTGTAAGAAGAGATGAAGAAGGCAATATCTCATAATTAAAAAGACTCTCTATCAAGATCAAACAACTAAATATTTATGCTGCCAACATGGGGTACCTAAATATAGAAACCAATTAACAACAAACGTACAGGAACTCACTGATAATAATACAATGACAGGGCATTTTAACACCCACTTATGGCAAAGGACCGAACGTCTATGCAGAAAAACAACAGGGGAACAATAGCCTTGACACACTGGACCACAGGGACTCAACACAAATAGTCAGAACATTTCATCCTAGAGCAGAATACAGATTCCTTTCAAGTGCACATGGGACATTCTCCAGAACAGATCATATCACGGCCCACAAATCAGCCCTCAACAGGTACAACACGTACAAGAAGGTTGATATCACACCCTGTACATTTTTGGACCACGACCATTTTCTTACACCACATTTATAAAAAATAAATTCAAAATGGATGAAAGACCTAAAGTGAGACCTGAAACCATAAAAAGAAGGAAAGATAGGCAGGAACGTCATTGACATTGGCCACTGGATATTCTTTCTAGATATGCCTCTAATGTGAGGGAAACAAAAGCAAAATACTATTGGGACTTCATCAAATTGAAAACCTTCCGCAAAATGAAGGAAACAACCAAAGCTAAAGGGCAACATACAGGAGGTGGGGCAAGATGGTGGAAGAGTAGGGTCCCCAAATCACCTGTCCCCACCAAATTACCTAGATAACCTTCAAATCATCCTGAAAATCTTCGAATTAGGCCTGAGATTTAAAGAGACCAGCTGGAATGCTACATTGTGAAAAGTTCGGACTTCAATCAAGGTAGGAAGATGGGGAAAAAGAAATAAAGATACAAAAAGCATCCAAGGGGGAGGAGCCCCGCGAGGAGCTGGGCTAAGACTGGGGCAAGTGCCCCCAGGACAGGAGAGCTCTGTGCCAGAGTAGCAGGAGCTGTACCAAATGTCCTGGGCGGAATGGCGCCTGCAGGTAGAGCAGGACCCCAGGAAGGCGGAGATGTCCTCGGGCTCCCTGTGACACTAACAGACACCTGCTCACACATGAGAGTGCGCTGAGCTCACTACGAGCTGCAGCGTGCAGGCATTGACCTGGGAGCAGCTCGGAGGGGCTCGGGGGGCGGCTCTGCATGGAGGGGACTGCGCGGCCCCGGGAGCATGTCAGCGGCAGGGGCTCTGGCAGAGGAAGAGGCTCAGTGCGGAGGGGGCTGCACAGCTCCGGGAGCAACTTTGAGGGGCTCAGGTGCGGCTCTTTGGAGGGGGCTACGCGGCCTTGAGCAGCTTGGAGGGGCTCAGGCGGCGGCTCTGCAGAGAGGCGCCTGCATGTCCAAGAGTGCAAATCCAACACCGCAGACTGGGAGCAGAGGGTGCTGGCACACAGCCCAAGATCCGGCCTCCTCCGGGACAGGAAGAAGCCGGGAGTGCCCAGGACAGCAAGGATGCTCCTGCCCTGAACTGAGCAGATCAGCGCCCCGCCCTGGAATCTCCACACCCCTACAGAGAGAGAGCTCCATAGTTATTTGTGGGGGCTGAATCCAGGTTGCCAGAGCTGCCGCAGCCACTGGGGTTGTTCCTCCAGGGGCCTCACGGGGTAAACAACCCCACTGAGCCCTCCGACAGGCGGGGTCAGAGCAGATCCCCCAAGTACTAACACATGAAAATCAGCACAACAGGCCCCTTGCCCAGAAGACCAGCTAGAGGGACAAGTTCCAGAGGAAGTCAAGGGCCTTAACGTATAGAGAATCAGACGATACTCCCCTGTGTGTTCTTTTTTTTTCTTTTTGATTTCTGATTGCTTCCCCCACCTTTTTTTCACCTTTTTCTTTCCCTTTTTCTTCTCTTTATTCTTCTTTTTCTTCCTTTCCTCTTTATTCTTTTTCTCTTTTCTTTCCTTCTCTCTCTCTCTTTTTCGCCTTTTCCCAATACAACGTGTTTTTGGCCACTCTGCACTGAGCAAAGTGACTAGAAGGAAAACCTCACCTCAAAAGAAAGAATCAGAAACAGTCCTCTCTCCCACAGAGTTACAAAATCTGGATTACAATTCAATGTCAGAAAGCCAATTCAGAAGCACTATTATAGAGCTACTGGTGGCTCTAGTAAAAAGCATAAAGGACTCAAGAGACTTGATGACTGCAGAATTTAGATCCAATCAGGCAGAAATTAAAAATCAACTGAATGAGATGCAATCCAAACTAGTAGTCCAACCGACCAGGGTTAACTAGGTGGAAGAGTGAGTGACATAGAAGACAAGTTGCTGGCAAAGAGGGAAACTGAGGAAAAAAGAGACAATTAAAAGACCATGAAGACGGATTAAGGGAAATAAAGGAGAGCCTGAGGAAGAAAATCCTATGTTTAATTGGGGTTCCCGAGGGCGCCGAATGGGACATAGGGCCAGAATATGTATTTGAGCAAATCATAGCTGAAAACGTTCCCGATCTAGGAAAGGAAACAGGCATTCATATCCAGGAAATAGAGAGATCCCCCCCCTAAAATCAATAAAAACCACCCAACACCTCGACATTTAATAGTGAAGCTTGCAAATTCCGAAGAAAAAGAGAAGATCCTTAAAGCAGCAAGGGACAGGAATCCCTGAACTTTATGGGGAGGAGAATTAGGGTAACAGCAGTCATGTCTACAGAGTCCTGGCAGGCCAAAAAGGGCTGGCAGGATATATTCAGGGTCCTAAATGAGAAGAACATGCAACCAAGAATACTATGTCCAGCAAGGCTCTCATTCAAAATGGAAGGAGAGATAAAGAGCTTCCAAGACAGGCAGGAACTGAAAGAATATGTGACCTCCAAACCAGCTCTGCAAGACATTTTAAGGGGGACTCTTAAAATTCCCCTTTAAGAAGAAGTTCAGTGGAACAATCCACAAAAATAAGGACTGAATACATATCATGATGACACTAAACTCATATCTGTTAAGAGTAACTCTGAACGTGAATGGACTTAATGACCCCATCAAAAGGCGCAGGGTTTCAGACTGGATAAAAAAAGCAGGACCCATCGATTTGCTGTAAATCTACAGCATTTTAGACAGAAGGACACGTACAACTTGAACATAAAAGGTTGGAGAACCATTTACCATTCGAATGGTCCTCAAAAGAAAGCAGGGGTAGCCATCCTTAAATCAGATAAACTAAAATTTACCCCAAGGACTGTAGTGAGAGATGAAGAGGGACACTATCTCATATTTAAGGATCTATCCAACAAGAAGACTTAACAATCCTCAATATATATGCCCCGAGGGTGGGAGCTGCCAAATATTGAAACCAATTAAAAACCAAAGTGAAGAAATACTTAGATAATAATACACTTATACTTGGCGACTTCAATCTAGCTCTTTCTACCCTCGATAGGTCTTCTAAGCACAACATCTCCAAGAAACGAGAGCTTTAAATGATACACTGGACCAGATGGATTTCACAGATATCTACAGAACTTTACATCCAAACTCAACTGAATACACATTCTTCTCAAGTGCACATGGAACTTTCTCCAGAATAGACCAAATACTGGGTCACAAATCAGGTCTGAAATGATACCAAAGTTTGGGATCATCCCCTGCATATTCTCAGACCATAATGCCTTGAAATTAGAACTACATCACAAAAAGTTTGGAAGGACCTCAAGCACGTGGTGGTTAAGGACCATCCTGCTAAAAGAAGAAAGGGTCAACCAGGAAATTAAGGAAGAATTTGAAAGATTCATGGAAACTAATGAGAATGAAGATACAACCGTTCAAAACCTTTGGGATGCAGCAAAAGCAGTCCTAAGGGGGAAATACATCGCAATACAAGCATCCATTCAAAATCTGGAAAGAACTCAAATACAAAAGCTAACCTTACACATAAAGGAGCTAGAGAAAATCCAGCAGATGAGCTCTACACCCAGCAGAAGAGAGTTAATTAAGATTCGAGCAGAACTCAATGAAATCGAGACCAGAAGAAGTGTGGAACAGATCAACAGAACCAGGAGTTGGTTCTTTGAACGATTTAATAAGATAGATAAACCATTAGCCAACCTTATTAAAAAGAAGAGAGAGAAGACTCAAATTAATAAAATCACGAGTGAGAAAGGGAGATCACTACCAACAGCAAGGAAATAAAAACAATTTTGAAAACATTATGAACAGTTAAACGCCAATAAATTAGGCAATCAAGAAGAAATGGACGCATTCCTGGAAAGCCAGAAACTACCAAAACTGGATCAGGAAGAAATAGAAAACCTGAACAGGCCAATAACCAGGGAGGAAATTGAAGCAGTCATCAAAAACCTCCCAAGACACAAGAGTACAGGGCCAGATGGCTTCCCAGGGGAATTCTATCAAATGTTTAAAGAAGAAATCATACCTATTCTACCAAAGCTGTTTGGAAAGATAGAAAGAGACGGAGTACTTCCAAATTCGTTCTATGAGGCCAGCATCACCTTAATTCCAAAACCAGACAAAGACCCCACCAAAAAGAGAATTACAGACCAATATCCCTGATGAGCATGGATGCAAAAATTCTTAACAAGATACAAGACAATAGGATCTAATAGTACATTAGGAAAATTTTTCACCATGACCATGTAGCATTTATCCCCAGGTCACAAGGCTGGTTCAACACTCATAAAACCATCAATGTGATTCATCATAAGAGGAAGAGAAAAACCAAGAACCATATGATCCTCTCATTAGTTGCAGAGAAAGCATTTGACAAAATACAGCATTCATTCCTGATCAAAACTCTTCAGAGCGCAGGGATAGAGGGAACATTCCTCAGCATCTTAAAAGCCATCTACAAAAAGCCCACAGCAAATATTGTTCTCAATGGGAAAGCACAGGGAGACTTTCACCTAGGATCAGGAACAAGACAGGGATGTCCACTCTCACCACTGCTATTCAACATAGCACTGGAAGTCCTAGCCTCAGCAATGAGATATCAAAAAGACATTAAAGACATTCAAATTGGCAAAGAAGAATTCACACACTCCCTCTTCACTGATGACATGATACTCTACATAGAAAATCCAAAAGCCTCCCCCCAAAGATTTCTAGAACTCATACAGCAATATGGTAGCATGGCAGGATACAAAATCAATGCCCAGAAATCAATGGCATTTCTATACACTAACAATGAGACTGAAGAAAGAGAAATTAAGGAGTCAATCCCATTTAAAATTGCACCCAAAAACATAAGACACCTGGGAATATACCTATCCAAATTCGTAAAGGATCTATACCCTAAAAAGTATAGATCGCTTCTGCAAGAAATTGAGGAGGGCACAAAGAGATGGAAAAATATTCCATGCTCATGGATTGGCAGAATTAATATTGTGAAACTGTCAATGTTACCCAGGGCAATTTACACGTTTAATGCAATCCCTATCAAAATACCGTGGACTCTCTTCAGAGAGTTAGAACAAATTATTTTAAGATTTGTGGGATCAGAAAAGAATACCCAGGCAATTTTAAAAAAGAAAACCATATCTGGGAGCATCACAATGCCAGATATCAGGTTGACCTACAAAGCTGTGGTCATCAAGACAGTGTGGTACTGGCAGAAAAACAGACACAGAGATCAATGGAACAGAATAGAGACCCCAGAAGTGGACCCTGAACTTTATGGACAACAAATATTCGATAAAGGAGGAAAGATTATCCACTGGAAGAAATTCAGTCTCTTCAAGAGATGGTGCTGGGAAAATTGGACATCCACATGCAGAAGAATGAAACTAGACCACTCTCTTTCACCAGACACAAAGATAAACTCAACATGGATGAAAGATCTAATCTCACAAAGATTTTGTGAGACAAAAGTCCATCAAAATGCTAGAGGAGAACATAGGCAACTCCCTTTTTGAACTCGACCACAGTAACTTCTTGCAAGATTCATCCATGAATGCTAAAGAAACAAAAGCAAAAATGAACTCCTGGGAGTTCATTGAGATAAGAAGCTTTTGCACAGCAAAGGATAGAGTCAACAAAACTAAAAGACAACCTACAGAATGGGAGAAGATATTTAAAAATGACGTATCAGGTAAACGGCTAGTTTCCAAGATCTATAAAGAACTTCTTAAACTCAACACGAAAGAAACAAACAATCCAATCTTGAAATGGGCAAAAGACATGAACAGAAATCTCACAGAGGAAGACATAGACAAGGCCAACATACACATGAGAAAATGCTCTGCATCACTTGCCATCAGGGAAATACAAATCAAAACCACAATGAGATAGGACCTCACACCATTGAGAATGGGGAAAATTAACAGCGCAGGAAACCACAAATGTTGGAGAGGATGCGGAGAAAAGGGAATCCTCTTACACTGCTGGTGGGAATGTGAACTGGTGCAGGCACTCTGGAAAACTGTGTGGAGGTTCCTCAAATAGTTAAAAATAGAATTGCCCTACAAACCAGCAGTTGCACTGTTGGGGATTTACCCCAAAAGATTCAGATGCATTGAAACGCCGGGACACCTGCTCTCTGATGTTTAAGGCAGCAATGTCCACAATGGCCAAACTGTGGAAGGAGCCTCAGCGTCCATCGAAAGATGAATGGATAAAGAAGATGTGGTTTACGTACATAATGGAATATTACTCAGCCATTAGAAATGACAAATTCCCACTATTTGCTTCAATGTGAATGGAACTGGAGGGTATTATGCTGAGTGAAGTAAGTCAATCGGAGAAGGACAAACATTGTATGTTCTCATTCATTTGGGAATATAAATAATAGTGAAAGTGAATATGACGGAAGGGAGAAAGAAATGTGTGGGAAATATCAGAAAGGGAGACAGAACACAAAGACTCCTATTTCTGGGAAATGTACTAGGGGTGATGGAAGGGTAGGAGGGCGGGGCGTGGGGGTGAATGTGTGATGGGCACTAAGGGGGGCACTTGACGGGTTGAGTAATTGGTATTATTCTGTATGTTGGCAAATTGAACACCATTAAAAAAATAAATATATTAATAAAAAAAGAAGAAAGAAAGAAGAAAGAAAGAAAGAAAGAAGAAAGAAAGAAAGAAAGAAAGAAAGAAAGAAAGAAAGAAAGAAAGAAAGAAAGAAAGAAAGAAGAAAGAAAGAAAGAAAGAAAGACAGAAGGCACCTGGGTGGCTCAGTCAGTGAACCTTCTACCTTAGGCTCAGATCATAATCCAGGTCCCACAGCAGGCTCCCTGTTCAGCAGGGAACCTGCCTCTCCCTCTCCCTCTGCTCCTCTCGCTCATGCTTTTTCTCTCTTCTATCTCTCAAATAAATAAATACCATCTTTGAAAAAGAAACAACAAACAAACCCAGAAGGAAGAGAAATCTCCCATCTAGAAGAATTTCAAAAATTTGTGCAGACATTCCACCCTCAAGTTGATGAGCATAGCTTCTCACTCTTATGTGTGGAATATACATAGTAACTTCCTTCTACAAAATATATTATGAAAGGGTTAAAATAATAATAATAATAGTAATAATAATATAATGATAATAATAATAAGAATCACTTTACTATGGAGAAACCTGACAAACACTACCTCAGCAAGATGATCAGATCGATACCAAGACTGATGAATCATGCTGATAGCATCTATGCTTCATATGATATAATAAAAATGCAGTATATCTCTGTATATAGTCCAAAAAACCAGTTCAATCATGAGATAAACAACAGACATGTCCCAACTGAGGGAAATTTCACAGAATATTCTACTTCTCAAAGTGTTCCAGTTCAACAACAACAAGGAAAGGCTGAAAGACTGTCACAATCCAGAGGAGCCTAAGTAAACATGGGGACACGGGATCCCTGGGTGGCGCAGTGTTTTCGCGCCTGCCTTTGGGCCAGGGCGCTATCCTGGAGATCAGGGATTGAATCCCACATCGGGTTCCCGGTGCATGGAGCCTGATTCTCCCTCTGCCTCTCTCTCTCACTGTGTGCCTGTCATAAAAAAAAAAAAAAAAAAACGAGGACAAATGGAATGTGATATAAGGGATGGTAACTTAGCAAAAACTAAGGAAATTTGAATAAAGATTATTTTTTCTAATAAATAACATTTATTTTAATAATTGACTTAAATGAATCAGGCTCCAAGTGTGAAGACACTTTAAGAATAGTTTAATTAACTTTTGCCTCATTCTTAAAGAGTTCCCTCGATGGGAACAAAGTAAGAATTTTATATCAGAAGGAAAGAAAAACACTTATGAACACGTATAATGACTCCTCAACCAGAAAAGCAGGAAAGGATAATAAATAGAAAAAATCAGATAAAAATACTTCTATTATAATAGATACCATATTGCAAGTGCATTTAATATTAGCAATGCATAACATTTATTTCCTTGACATTTGTCTTCCAAAGAGTTCACAGTGTTTCAGGGTCAGTTGAAACAGGGGAAGAATCTCAGGGAAGAATCCTTCACATAATAATAGGATCATTGGGCGTAATGTCTCTCAGTTCTTTCCAAATCCATAAAGATGAATTTCGTGATGAGTGACTGAGCTGTGAAGAAAGAGATGAGAAGCCCTCATCCCTCTGAATTACTTGTGTCAGTATATTTTAACTATAGTACTACAGATAGTAAATTATCCTTATTATCAGGCAATACATCTCAGATTGGAATCCTAGCAATCATATGGGCAGAGAAAAAATGCTTTGACTCACTTTTCATCTTATAAAGACAAAGGAGAGCTTGTCTATGTACAAAGTCAGTTGTCAAGATAGCCTTAGGGAATAAGATTCTGTAGCATCAAATCCCGCTACATAGCCATGACGCCCACGCTCCAGGTCTTCCTGATCCCAAATCCCTGGTCCTGTGCCCCAACACAGGCTGCCACGCTGAGGTCATTTGAAATTGCTCTCTTAGGAGCTCCAGGGAACGGGGAAGGAGCTAGATAGGATGGGACAGGAGGCGTGGAGGCTGTGAAAATTAAGACCATTCCAATTTAAGTTCAGCGTTAGCACACATCCAGCTAGGGCCCTGCACTGACCACTCAGGGCCCCAAGGGCAGGTTTTACAGCAAACCCCAGACTGAGGTCTCCTTTATCTGTAGACGTCTCCGTGTGCATCTTAGAGAAAGGGGATGCCCTGTGTCCGCAGGCCACCCACGCCATCCCTCATTCCCCACCCCCACAGCATCCCCCTACACCATCATCCCCATGGCATCCCCCCAACACCATCCCCCTTACACCCACACAGCCCCACACAATCCCCACCCACACTAAACCCGAACACCGTCCCCCCTACATCACCCCCCACACTCCACCACCATCATACTCCTGAACTCATACCATCAACCCCCACAACATCGTCCCCAAGCATGGACCCGGTGCAGCTCCCCCTGTGGGACATGCTCAGCCTTCCCGGCGTTCTCTAGATACCCTGATCCCAACTGAAGCACGGTGTCCCGTGCTTAGGGTACCCAGGGGTTGCAGGGAGGAGGGGAAGCAGGGAGCCCCCGACAGGGTGGGTGCAGATCAGTGATGCAGAGGACCCACTGTGCCCTGCCTCTGCCCACTGTCCCTCCTGGAGGGTGACACACCCTGCACAGGACACCCACCCCTAACTCAGAGGGACCAGGGCTGGCCTGGCCCCAGGCTCTGTGGGGGCCGGGGTGCTTTGAGCCTCCCCAAGGCCCAACACAAACACTAATGGGATTCAGCCCCCCCATGGACCTGGCCAGCCCTGGATACTGGCCCCAGGCTGAGCAAGCCCTCTCACAGCTGGATGTGGCCTCCTGGGCCCTCAGCATGCCCCACAGATCCAGGTCGTTGAACTAGGGCAGCACTGGGGATCCCGGGACACCCCAGGGTGGGGAGAGCAGGGGTAGGCCGGTGGGTCCCACCCGCTCCCACACCAGGAGGCAGGCTCCTCCAGGTGTTGGGGCCCCAGGGGCCCCGAGGCCGGGGTCCAGCTGCTGTGCAGGGACCCATCGCAAGAGCCCATGAGCTGCAGGTCCAGTTCAGGACTGCTGTCCACAGAACCGTCTATCAGGGTGAAACCTCAGGACATATGCCCCACCCAGGTCCACACATGATCCCAGGTGGGGGACTCCAGCACCCGCCCTCAACCCCGTGTTATTCTTACCCTCTCCTAAAAGACAGAAAGGTCTCCCTCCCCAGCGGAACATGCACACCCTTTGCTGTAAAAAGTCAATAAATTGTTGTGGTGCGAAAATGGACAGCCAGCCTGTTTCTGTGTCTCCCAAATCGCTGTGCATGGGGCGTGGAGAGACTCCCAGAGAGGAGGAGGGGGCACCACCCAGGCCCCAACCGGCGCCTGCATGGGCGCCGTCAGGCACAGACAGCTGACGTCCCCACGTGCCTTCCAGGGGCGGCCAGATGCCAGGGTCAGGACCCCACAGACTTTACTGGGACTCAGCCTGTGCCACGAGGGCCAGCAGGGGCTGGGACAGAGTGACAGCCAGGGAGCCTTAGGTCACCAGGGTCTGTGCAAAGCGACCTGGGAGGTCTGTGCTTCCTCTGTCCAGGGGGCCAGAGCTGGCCGTGTTCCGAGGCACTTCCTCCCGTCCCTGCATCCCCGTGCCTGTGTGCCTGGGGTACAGAGGGCCAGTGGGGTGGTCAGCGGGGCCCTGAAAAAGATGTCAGGAAGGCAGGCCTTTTTGTTGTGCCCTAGATTGTGAATCCGGCAAACCACCAAGGAGCCGACACCGATGCAAACACAGGAGGGTTTCTTGAATTGAAGAATTGAAGATAATCGAACCGAAATGAAAATAATCGATTCGATTTGAAAAGAATCGAATCGAAAAGAATAGAAATAATTGAATCGAATTGAAAAGAATCGAATCAAAAATAATCGATTCGAATAGAAAAGAATTGAATCGAATCAAAAAGAATCGAATCGAATCGAATCAAAAAGAATAAAAAAGAATCGAAGATAATCAAAACAAATCGAAAATAATCGAACCGAAACGAAAATAATCAAATTGAATTGAAAATAATCAAACCGAAACGAAAATAACCGATTTGTATAGAAAAGAATCAAATCGAATCGAAAAGAATTGAAAGTAATCGAATCGAATCGAAAAGAATCGAAAATATTCGAGGAAAAGACGAAGATGGCAGAAGAGTAGGGTCCCCAGGTCACCTGTCCCCACCAAATTACCTAGATAACCTTCAAATCATCCTGAAAATCTACGAATTCGACCTGAGATTTAAAGAGAGACCAGCTGAAACGCTACAGTGAGGAGTTCACGCTTCTATCAAGGTAGGAAGATGGGAAAAAAGAAATAAACAAAAGGCATCCAAGGGGGAGGAGCCCCGCGAGGAGCCGGGATAAGGCCGGGGCGAGTGTCCCCAGGACAGGAGAGCCCCATCCCGGAGAAGCAGGGGCTGCACCAACCTTTCTGGGTGGAAAGGCGCCTGCAGGGAGTTAGAGCAGGACCCCTAGAGGACGGGGAGGCCCTCAGGCTCCCTGGGACACTAACAGACACCTGCGCGCCCAGGAGAGTGCACCGATTTCCCTAAGGGCTGCAGTGCGCATGGCAGGATCTGGAGCAGCTCGGAGAGGCTCGGGCAGTGGCTCCACGGAGGGGCCTGTGTGGCCTGGAGCGCGAATCCAACAGGGCAGGCTGGGAGGAAAGGGCGCCTGGACACAGCCCAGGATCTGGCCTCCCCCCGGAACAGGCAGAGGCCGGGAGGGCCCAGGACAGCAAGGACGCTCCTGCCTGGAGCTAAGCAGATCAGCGGCCCCACCCCAGAGGCTCCAGGCCCTGGGGACAAAGAGCTCCAGAGTTACTGCAGGGGCTGAATCCAAGGCTCCAGAGCAGCCACTGGGTTCTTCCTCCATGGGCCTCACGGGGTAAACAACCCCAACTGAGACCTGCACCAGGCAGGGGGCAGTGCAGCTCCCCCAAGTGCTAACACCTGAAAATCAGCACAACAGGCCCCTCTCCCAGAAGACCAGCTAGACGGACAAGTTTCAGAGGAAGTCAAGGGACTTAAAGTATACAGAAACAGAAGATACTCCCCTGTGTATTTTGTATTTTTGTTATTTTGTTTTTTTGGTTTTTTTGTCTTTTGTTTTTTTTCTTTTGATTTCTGATTGCTTCCCCCACCCTTTAATTTCACCTTTCTTTTTCTTTCTCTTCTCTTTTTTCCTTCTTTCTTCCTTTTTTCTTTTTTCTTTTTCTCTTTTCTTTCCTTCTCTCTCTCTCTTTTTCTCCTATTCCTAATACAACTTGTTTTTGGGCACTCTGCACTAGCAAAATGACTAGAAGGAAAACCTCACCTCAAAAGAAAGAATCAGAAGCAGTCGTCTCTCCCACAGAGTTACAAAATCTGGATTACAATTCAATGTCAGAAAGCCAATTCAGAAGCACTATTATACAGCTACTGGTGGCTCTAGAAAAAAGCATAAAGAACTCAAGAGACTTCATGCCTGCAGAATTTAGACCAAATCAGGCAGAAATTAAAAATCAATTGAATGAGATGTAATCCAAACTAGAAGTCCTAATGACGAGGGTTAACGAGGTGGAAGAACGAGTGAGTGACATAGAAGACAAGCTGAAGGTAAAGAGGGAAACTGAGGAAAAAAGAGACAGACAATTAAAAGACCATGAAGACAGATTAAGGGAAATAAACGACAGCCTGAGGAAGAAAAACTTATGTTTAATTGGGGTTCCAGGGTGCTGGAAGAGACAGAGGGCCAGAATATGTATTTGAACAAATGCTAGCTGAAAACCTTCCTAATCTGGGAAGGGAAACAGGCATTCAGACCCAGGAAATAGAGAGATCCCCCCTAAAAACAATAAAAACCATTCAACACCTCGACATCTAATAGTTAAGCTTGCAAATTCCAAAGATAAAGAAAAGATCCTTAAAGCAGCAAAGGACAAGAAATCCCTGACATTTATGGGGAGGAGTATTAGGGTAACAGCAGACCTCTCCACAGAGACCGGGCAGGCCAGAAATGGCTGGCAGGATATATTCAGGGTCCTAAATGAGAAGAATATGCAACCAAGAATACTTTATCCAGCAAGGCTCTCATTCAAAATGGAAGGAGAGATAAAGAGCTTCCAAGACAAGCAGGAACTGAAAGAATATGTGACCTCCAAACCAGCTCTGCAAAAAATTTTAAGGGGGACTCTTAAAATACCCCTTTAAAAAGAAGTTCAGTGGAACAATCCACAAAAACAAGGACTAAATAAACATCATGATGACACTAAACTCATAACTTTCAATAGTAACTCTGAACATGAACAGGCTTAATGACCCCATCAAAAGCCGCAGGGTTTCAAACTGGATAAAAAAGCAGGACCCATCTATTTGCTGTCTACAAGAGACTCATTTTAGACAGAAGGACACCTACAGCCTGAAAATACAAGGTTGGAGAACCATTTACCATTCGAATGGTCCTCAAAAGAAAGCAGGGGTAGCCATCCTTATATCAGATAAACTAAAATCTACCCCGAAGACTGTAGTGAGAGATGAAGAAGGACACTATATCATACTTAAAGGATCTATCCAACAAGAGGACTTAACAATCCTCAATAAATATGCCCCGGATGTGGGAGCTGCCAAATATTGAAACCAATTTAAAACCAAAGTGAAAAAATATTTAGATAATAATACACTTGTACTTGGTGACATCAATCTAGCTCTTTCTATACTAGATAGGTCTTCTAAGCACAACATCTCCAAAGAAATGAGAGCTTTAAATGATATACTGGACCAGATGGATTTCACAGATATCTAAAGAATTTTACATCCAAAATCAACTGAATACACATTGTTCTCAAGGGCACATGGAACTTTCTCCAGAATAGATCACATGCTGGGTCACAAATATGGTCTGAACTGATACCAAAGGATTGGGATCATCCCCTGCATATTCTCAGACCATAATGCCCTGAAATGAGAACTAAATCACAACAAGAAGTTTGGAAGGACCTCAAACACATGGAGGTTAAGGACCATCCTACTAAAAGATGAAAGGGTCAACCAGGAAATTAAGGAAGAATTTGAAAGATTCATGGAAACTAATGAGAATGAAGATACAACCGTTCAAAATCTTTGGTATGCAGCACAAGCAGTCCTAAGGGGGAAATACATCGCAATACAAGCAGCCATTCAAAAACTGGAAAGAACTCAAATACAAAACCTAACCTTACACATAAAGGAGATAGAGGGAAAAGAAAAGATGGACCCTACGCACAGCAGAAGGAGAGAGTTAATTAAAATTCGGGCAGAACTGAATGAAATTGAGACCAGAAGAACTGTGGAACAGATCAACAGAACCAGGAGTTGGTTCTTTGAAAGAATTAATAACATAGATAAACCATTAGCCAACCTTATTAAAAAGAAGAGAGAGAAGACTCAAATTAATAAAACCATGAATGAGAAAGGAGAGATCACTACCAACACCAAGGAAATACAAACGATTTTAAAAACATATTATGAACAGCTATATGCCAATAAATTAGGCAATCTAGAAGAAATGGACGCATTCCTGGAAGGCCACAAACTACCAACACTGGAACAGAAAGAAATAGAAAACCTGAACAGGGCAATACCAAGGAGGAAATTGAAGCAGTCATCAAAAACCTCCCAAGACACAAGAGTCCAGGGCCAGATGGCTTCCCAGGAGAATTCTATCAAACGTTTAAAGAAGAAATCATACCTATTCTACTAAAGCTGTTTGGAAAGATAGAAAGAGATAGCCTCGTTCTATGAGGCCAGCATCACCTTAATTCCAAAACCAGACAAAGACCCCAACAAAAAGGAGAATTACACCAATATCCCTGATGAACATGGATGCAAAAATTGTCAACAAGATACTAGCCAACACGATCCAACAACACATTAAGAAAATTATTCACCATGAGCAAGTAGGATTTATCCCCAGGACACAAGGCTGGTTCAACACTCGTAAAATAATCAATGTGATTCATCATATCAGCAAGAGAAAAACCAAGAACCATATGATCCTTTCACAGGATGAAGAGAAAGAATTTGACAAAATACAGCATCCATTCCTGATCAAAACTCTTCAGAGTGTAGGGATAGAGGGAACTTTCCTCGACATCTTAAAAGCTATCTACGAAAAGACCACAGCAAATATCATTCTCAATGGGGAAGCACTGGGAGCCTTTCCCCTAAGATCAGGAACAAGACAGGGATGTCCACTCTCACCACTGCTATTTAACATAGTATTGGAAGTCCTAGCCTCAGCAATCAGACAACAAAAAGACATTAAAGGCATTCAAATTGGCAAAGAAGAAGTCAAACTCTCCCTCTTCGCCGATGACATGATACTCTACATAGAAAACCCAAAAGCCTCCACCCCAAGATTGCTAGAACTCATACAGCAATTTAGTAGCATGGAAGGATACAAAATCAATGCCCAGAAATCAATGGCATTCCTATACACTAACAATGAGACTGAAGAAAGAGAAATTAAGGAGTCAATCCATTTACAATTGCACCCAAAAGCATAAGATACCTAGGAATAAACCTAACCAAAAACTATAGAACACTTCTGAAAGAAATGGAAGACGACACAAAGAGATGGAAAAATATTCCATGCTCATGGATTGGCAGAATTAATATTGTGAAAATATCAATGTTACACAGGGCAATTTACATGTTTAATGCAAACTCTATCAAAATACATGGACTTTTTTCAGACAGTTGGAACAAATTATTTTAAGATTCGTGTGGAATCAGAAAAGACCCCGAATAGCCAGGCGAATTTTAAAAAAGAAAACCATATCTGGGGGCATCACAATGTCAGATTTCAGGTTGTACTACAAAGCTGTGGTCATCAAGACAGTGTGGTACTGGCACAAAAACAGACACATAGATCAATGGAACAGAATAGAGAATCCAGAAGTGGACCTCAACTTTCTGTCAACTAGTATTTGATAAAGTAGGAAAGACTATCCATTGGAAGAAAGACAGTCTCTTCAATAAATGGTGCTGGGAAAATTGGACATCCACATGCAGAAGAATGAAACTAGACCACTCTCTTTCACCATACACAAAGATAAACTCAAAATGGATGAAAGATCTAAAATGTGAGACAAGACTCCATCAAAATCCTAGAGGAGAACACAGGCAACACCCTTTTTGGACTTGGCCACAGGAACTTCTTGCAAGATACATCCACGAAGGCAAAAGAAACAAAAGCAAAAATGAACTATTGGGACTTCATCAAGATAAGAAGCTTTTGCACAGCAAAGGATACAGTCAACAAAACTAAAAGACAACCTACAGAATGGGAGAAGATATTTGCAAATGACGTATCAGGTAAAGGGCTAGTGTACAAGATCTATAAAGAACTTCTTAAACTCAACACCAATGAAACAAATAATCCAATCATGAAATGGGCAAAAGACATGAAGAAAAATCTCACAGAGGAAGACATAGACATGGCCAACAGGCACATGAGAAAATGCTCTGCATCACTGGCCATCAGGGAAATACAAATCAAAACCCCAATGAGATACCACCTCACACCAGTGAGAATGGGGAAAATTAACAAGGCAGGAAAACACAAATGTTGGAGAGGATGCAGAGAAAAGGGAACCTTCTTAGACTGTTGGTGGGAATGTGAACTGGTGCAGCCACTCTGGAAAACTCTGTGGAGGATCCTCAAAGAGTTAAAAATAGACCTGTCCTACGAACCAGCAATTGCACTGTTGGGGATTTACCCCAGATTCAGATGCAATGAGACGCCGGGTCACCTGCACCCCGTGTTTCTAGCAGCAATGTCCACAATAGCCAAACTGTGGAAGGAGCCTCGGTGTCCATCAAAAGATGAATGGATAAAGAAGATGTGGTTTATGTACACAATAGAATATTACTCAGCCATTAGAAATGACAAATACCCACCATTTGCTTCAACGTGGATGGAACTGGAGGGTATTATGCTGAGTGAAGTAAGTCAATCGGAGAAGGACAAAAACTGTATGTTCTCATTCATTTGGGGAATATAAATAATAGCGAAAGGGAATATAAGGGAAGGGAGAAGAAATGTGTGGAAAATATCAGCATGGGAGACAGAATATAAAGACTCCTAACTTTGGGAAAAGAACTAGGGTTGGTGGAAGGGGAGGAGGGCAGGGGGTGGGGGTGGTTGTGTGACAGGCACTGAGGGGGACACTTGATGGATTGAGCACTGGGTGTTATTCTGTTTGTTGGTAAATTGAACACCAACAAAAAATTAATTAAAAAAAGCAAATAATCGAAATGAAACGAAAATAATCAAAAATATTCAACTCAAAACATAAAGAATCGAATCGAAAAGAATTGAATCGAATCAAAAACAATGGAATAAAATCAGATTGAATAAAAAAAGTTGAATCAATTCGAAAAGAATCAAATCAAATCGCATCGAAAAGAATCGAATCGAATTTAAAATAATCGAATTGCATCGAAAAGAATCAAAAATAATCGAAAATAATCGAATCAATTTGAAAAGAATCGAATAGAAAAGAATCGAATCGAAACGAAAATCATCAAATCAAATTGAATCAAATCGAAAAGAATCGAAAATAATTGAATCGAAAAGAATTGAAACAAAAATCGAATTGAATCGAAAAGAATCGAAAATAATTGAAAAGAATCGAATCAAATCGTAAAGAAACAAATCAAATCGAAAATGATCGAATTAAATTGAATAGAATCGAATCGAAAAATATCGAAAATAATCGCATCGAGGGATCCCTGGGTGGCGCAGCGGTTTAGCGCCTGCCTTTGGCCCAGGGCATGATCCTGGAGACCCGGGATCGAATCCCACGTCGGGCTCCCGGTGCATGGAGCCTGCTTCTCCCTCTGCCTATGTCTCTGCCTCTCTCTCTCTGTGTGTGACTATCATAAATAAATAAATAAATAAAAATAAAAAAAGAAAATAATCTCATCGAAAAGAATCAAAAATAATCGAAAATAATCGAATCAATTTGAAAAGAATCGAATTGCAAAGAATCGAATCACAAAGAATCGAATCGAATCGAGAAGAATTGAATCGAATAGAAAATAATCGAATTGAATCGAAAAGAATCGAATCGAATCGAAAAGAATAGAATCGAAAAGAATCGAATCAAATTGAATCGAAAGCAATCAAATCGATTTGAAAAGAATCAAATCAAATTGAAAATAATCAAATCGAATCGAAAATAATCGAATCGAATCAAATTGAATCAAATCAAATCGAAAAGAATCAAATCGAAAAGTATCGAATCAAAAAGAATCAAAAACAATCGAATCGATTCAGAAAGAATCAAATTGAATAGAAAATAATTGAATCGAATTGAAAATAATTGAATCGAGTCAAATTGAATCGAAAATAATTGAATCAAATCAAAAAGAATAGAATCGAATCAAATCAAAAAGAATCAAAAATAATCAAATAATTTGCAAAGAATCGAATCGCATCGAAAAGAATAAAAAATAATTGAATCAATTCAAAAGGAATCAAATTGAATTGAAAATAATCGAAACGCATCGAAAAGAATCGAAAAGAATCGAATCAATTCGAAAAGAATCGAATCAAAAAGAATCGAATCGAATCGAAAATGATCGAATTGAATCAAATCGAATCGAATCGAATAGAAAAGAGTCGAATCGAATTGAAAATGATCAAATCGAATCAAATCAAATCGAAAATCGAAATAATAATCGAATCGAAAATATTTGAATCGAACATAATCAAATCGAATCAAAAAGAATCTAAAAGAATCAAAAAGAATCAAATCGAATTGAAAATAATCGAATCGAATTGAAAATAAGTTAATTGAATCAAATCGAATCGAAAGTAATCGAATCAAGTCGAAAATAATCGAATTGAATTGAAAATAATCAAATGGAATCGATAATAATTGAAATGAATCGAAAACAATCGAATCAAATCAAAAACAATCGATTCGAATCGCAAATAATCGAATCGAATTGAATCGAATTGAAAAGAATCGAATCTAATAGAATCAAAAACAATTGAATCGAATCGAAAATGATCGAATTCAATAGAATTGAATCGAATCGAAAAGAATAAAAAATAATCGAATCAAATCGAATCGAATTGAAAGAATCAAATCAAATCTAAAAGAATCGATTTGAATTGAAAATGATCGAAATGAATCGAATTGAATCGAAAACATTGAAAATAATCGAATCGAATCGAATCGAAAACAACCGAATCGAATCAAATTGAAAATACTCGAATTGAATCAAAAAGAATCGAATCAAATTGAGAAGAATAGAATTGAATCGAAAATAATCAAGTTGAATCGAAAAGAATCGAATCGAATCGAAAAGAATCTAACCAAATCGGAAATAATCGAATCATATCAAAAATAATCGAATGGAATCAAAATGAATTGAAAATAATTGAATCGAATTGAAAATAATAGAATCGTTTTGAAAAGAATCGAATCGAATCAAATTGAAACGAATCGAAAAGAATCGAATCGAATAAAAAATAATTGAATCGAATCAAAAAGAATCGAAAGGAATCAAATCGAATAGAAAATAATCGAATCGAATCGAAAAGAATCTAATTGAAAAGAATTGATAAAGAGTATTTAGAACCACAAATCCCCTCCTTAGCTCAGCTCTGGAGAAGCCTGCCATGTCTATTCTGACCCCAGCAGAAGCCTGGATTTTGATTCTCAGGGGAGGCCACTGACTTGGTGGAGTCAGGCTATCTTTGAACCCAAAACCTACATAGAGTGCATAAAACTAAACTGCCCAAGATACTAGGAGTCCCAGTGCAGGCACAAGCCATGACCCAAACTCTAACCATACACAGACATAACCCTAACCCTACACTTAATCCTAATGTTAACCTAACCCTTAAACAAGACCTATCACTAATTGAAAACCAAACACAAACCCCAAGACCGAAACACATTCACTGAACCTTCCTGCCAACCCTCACCCTAACTCCTAAACCTATTCTAAACCCTTAACCCTGACCCTTACCTTCAATCTAATCCTAACCCTAACCTCTAACCCTAACCTTAACTTAATGTACTCAAATCCTATTCCTAACCTTAACCTGTACTCTAACCCTAACCCTCTACTACTAATCCTATCTCATACCCCAAACTGTACCCTAACCCATACTCTAAAACTAACCCCTAACCCACTCCCTAACCCTATCTCTTACCCTTTTCCAAAACCTTACCCTGACCCTGACTCTGAGCTGACCCTAACCCTAACCTCTAACCAAACACTACCCCTAAACCTAGCACCCCCTATCCTAACAGTAACCCTCACCCTAACACTAAACCTAGCCCTAAATTTAACCCTAACCCCTAACCCTAACTCACACGCTAACCCCTAACCATAACTGGAAACCTAAGCCCAACCCTGACTCTAACCATAACCCTAACCCCAACTCATAACCTCCTGCCCTAATCCCTAATGCCTAAACCCTAACGCTAACTCTAAATCCTGCCCCTAACCCTAACCCCTTTCCCTAATCCCCAACCCCCATCCTAACTCCTAACCACTGACCCTTAAACTTATCCCTCACCCTCACCTCTAATCCATAACCATAAGCATAATCACTAACCCCTAACATCTAACCTAAGCCTAACCACCAACTGCCTCCCCGCCCCTGACCCTACCATTCATTCTACCCATTCACTTACCCTGTGGTTCTGAGGAGTCCCTTCTGATGTGGATGTTGCCCCCAACGGTGCCTCCAGAGTCCTCCAGGGTGTCCTGAGGAAGCTGGGCTCCTGTGATTGTGGACGTGGCCCCACGTGTTCCTGAGTCATTGTTGGTGGGTCCTGAGGATGCCGGGTCTCCTGTCACTGTGGGCTCACAACTTCCTGAAGCCTCCCCATGGGTCCTGAGGCAGCCCAGGGACTCCTGTAAGTGTGGATACAGGCCTACATCTTCCTGAAGCATCTCCGCAGGTCCAGAGGCGGCACAGGGTCTCCTATCAGCGTGGATGCGGGCCCACATCTTCCTGAAGCCACCCTGTGGGTCCAGAGGCGGCCCAGGGGCTCCTGTCTGTGTGGATGCAGGCCCACATCTTCCTGAAATCTCACCCCGGGTCCTGCGGAGACCAGGGCTCCTGTCAGCGTAAACGCGGACAATGTCCCCCTGAAGACTCACCGCGGGTCCTGAGGAGGCTGCAGCTCATCAGCGTGGACCCGTCCCCAGGTCCTCCTCAGGCCTCCCCAGCACAGGCGGGCTCTCGTTAGTGCAGGCAGACAAGGCCTACTGCGCATGCGGGCCCCCTGGGTGGGGCCTGAGCTCAGGCACCCCCTGCGGGATGCTCAGGCACTGCAGGAGGCCATGCAGGAGGGGCCGTGACCCACCCGGGATGCACATGCCTCCCTCCAGGCTCCAGCTGTGGCCTGTTAGCTTCAGAAACATCTCACTGAAATGGAGCCCAACACCCGGCTTCCCCAGAAATACTTAAGGACAAGGAATTAGAGCACACAGGATGGGAAATGAAATGTGGACCAGACATTTACCACGTCCTGCAAAACTCAATCAACCCTCTTCCACTGTGGGCGGGATTGCGGGCTGGTTCAGCTACCCTGGAAACAGTGTGGAGGCTCCTCAGGAAGTTACCAATAGAGCCGCCCTGCGATCAGCAGGTGCACGGCCTGGAGCTCACTCCAAAGATAGAGACTGCAGTGAGACTCAGGACACCTGCAACCCAATGTCCATAGCAGCTGAGTCCACAGTTGCCACACTGTGGGAAGAGCCTCGGTGCCCTCGGGCAGAAGATGGATAAAGAGGATGGGAGATAGATGATGGTCATAGAGAGAGGAATGGTACTCAGCTATCAAGGAGAAGGAAATCTTGCCATTTGCAATGACGTGGATAGAACTAGAGGGATCATCTTAAGTGAAATAAGTCAGTCGGGAAAGAGAATGACCGTGTGGTGTCATTCATAGGTGGAATTTAAGAAGCAAAGCAGATGAACATTTGTGAAGGGAAGGAAATACAAATAAGATGAAAACAGATGCAGGAAATACAGACTCGTAATCATAGGAAACAAACTGAGTGTCACTGAAGGGGAGGGGAATGGGGAGGGGATAACAGGGGACCGGCATGAAGGAGGGCACGTGATGTCACGAGCACTGCTGTTATCTCCAACTGGTGAATCCCTGAATTCTTCCCCTGAAAGTATAATACACTATACATTAATTAATTGGGTTTAAATTAAGTTAAAAATATCAGTTGTATCAGAGCACATTTCCTTCTGGACTCTCTGTTCTGCTCCTTCAGCTTATGCCAGGACCACCCCCCGTGGGTCTGGTTTGTTTAAGTAGGTGCCACGCCTTGTCCATGCCAAAGCCCAGGGATAGAACTCACGACTCCGAGATCAGGACGGGAGGTGAGATCAGGAGTCGGATGCTTAACCGACGGAGCCAGCCGGGGGCCCGAGAACCACACTGCTTTATCCTGTGTCTCTGTGACATCTTTTGAAAGGAAAGTGCTGCATCCCACTCTGTCTTGCTTCTCCTATACTGATTTGCTGCCCGGGGTCATTTGTGGGGGCGGATGGATGTTATGGGGTTTTTTTTTCCTATTTCTAAGATCTGCCACCATGATTTTGATAGGAATGACATTGAAACTGAGGGTGGCTTCAGGAGGTGCGGACATTTTCACAAGATGAGGTCCCACCCCACGAGCCCAGGATGGCCTCCCAGAGCCTGGTATGGCTCAGTGAACAAGTCTTTTGCTCCTTTGGTTCAGTCTCTTTATTTATTCTCTGTCATACTCCTGAGAAGGGAGTCACATCCTTCATTTCCTTCCTGAGTGTTCATTGTCGGGACACAGCAAGGCTACTGAGCTCTGTAGGGTCAGTTTGTGTCCCTGACTTTACTGAATTCCTTAGTTCTAACAGATTTTGGTGGAGGCTCTTGGGTTTCCTGTTTCTAGTAACGCGTCTTTAGCAAATAGGGACAGTGTGACATCCCCCTTCCAGGTGTGGAACCTTTGCTGTTTCCTGTCTGTTGACTACATTAGGACTTCCAGGGCTGAGAGGGGAACTCCTTGGCTTGTTACTGCTCAGGGGAGATGATTTCAGGTTTTCACCCTTGAGGATGATGTCAGCTGCGGCCTTCCTAGCGGCCTTTATTCTGTTGATAGAAATTTCATCAAAACTCACTATGTTTTGATGTTGTGTTTTGTCAAATGCTTTTCTGCAACTCTTGAGAGGATCGTATGCTTTTTGTCCTTTCTCTTGTTTTTCTTTTTTAAAAAGATTTATTTACATATCCTTGAAAGACAGAGAGAGAGAGAGAGAAGCAGAGAGAGAGAGAGAGGCAGAGACACAGGCAGAGGGAGAAGGCGGCTCCATGTAGGGAACATGACGTGGGACTCGATCTCAGGACTCCAGGATCACTCCCTGCGCTGAAGGCAGGTGCTCACCTCTTGAATCACCCGGGCTGCCCCATGTCCTTTCTCTGGTTAATGTGATGGATCCTGCTGACTGATGGACAGAGGGTCATGGTAGGACATGGGCAACATAGATGAACAATAGTAACAGCTATAAGCGTCTGGTTCTCAAATAAATAAGTCACAGAAATTTAGAAAGTACAGCCTAGGGAATAGAGTCAGTACTGTTGTGACAACTTTGTACGGGGACAGACGGTGATGCCACTTCTCATGGGGAGAGCTGAGTAAGGCACAGAATTGTCAAGTCACTAGTTGTACCCCTGAAACTACTGTCACATTGTGTGTCCACTGTACGTCAATAAATATCAAGGAAAAGGGGTTTCTGGTAGGACTCCCGGTGGGTCCGTGAAAGGCATTAACACGGTCGTTACACACATGAAGGCACCTCTGCAGAGGGGATAAAGATGCTCACATGTCTTCATGTAGATTTTTAGAAGATTTATTTGAGAGAGGGTGCAGTGGGGAGGGGCGGAGGGAGAGGGGGAACCTGGAGCGGACTCCTCACCCAATGGAGCCCAAGCCCCACGCGAGGCTCCACACCACAACCTCGAGATCCTGACCTGAACCAAACTAAAGAGTCGACGTGGAACCGACTGAACCACCCAGGAACCCCTCAAATGTTCTTAAGTGCAACCCCATGCTGTGAACTCTGGAGGTCAGGGGAACGTCTGTGATCCCCAGTCTCCCTAGAAGGGCAGAAGGCCTGCAGGGCCCAAGGATGGGAACTGAGGCTGTGGGAGGGTGCCTGCATCCCCTTCCCATCCGGTGTGGGGACAGAACCCTCCCCCGGGACCCTCAGCCTTCAGGGTGAAGGGCTAAGTGCTGATTGGACCCTGCCTGCCCACAGTCATGATGCGGGACCCCACTGTGGGCGGAACTGTGCCGCCCCCGGGTACCACTGCTGCCTGGAGCTCACTGTGTGTCCACAGACTTTCAGAAGCCGTCGTGCTATGGATCTGGCTCACAGCGACCCAACTCTCCCGCTCTCCCCGGTAGCTCAGGACTCCCACTCTCCACAGTACCCCGCCTCTCCCACTCTCCCAAGTACCCCAGAACTCCCGCTCTCCCAAGTTCCCCAACTCTCCCACTCTCCCCAGTACCCCAGAACTCCCACTCTCCCAAGTTCCCCAACTCTCCCACTCTCCCCAATACCCCAGTACTCCCACTCTCCCCAGTACCCCGGTGCATAAAGAGGAGGCACTCACAGAGCGACAGCTCACAGGTGAGTGGCCACTGATGCCTGCTCCCCGCGGGCCACTATGGGGCTTGTGGGGCTGGGTGTGGGCGCTGGCTTCCAGGGCTGGGGTCCAAAACACCCCGACCCCAATGCGATGATCGTGAGCAGCTCCTACAGCCCTTCCACAGCCCCACAGGGTGAGGGTAGCACCCTAAGTCCCTGTCCAGGGAAGGAGGCTGCAGTTGGAGTTCTACAGCTCCCCCAGGACTCCCGCTTCCCTGTAAGCCCTGTGCTTTGCAGAAAGACCCAATACATGACCTTTCTAGCCCATCCTAGATGCATGGATCCCGACAGGGATGACACACCCCCGCCCCACCCTGTGGTCAGAGAAGGACGGTCAGGGCCTGCTGGGTCCCCCTGGCCAGTGAGCAGGCTTGTTCTTTACTCACTGGAATGCAGAGTCCCTCGTGCTCCCCCCAAAGCCCCTTCAGGCTATTCACACATTGTTGCCCTCAGGGTGGGGAGTTTGGTCGCACTCTTGCTGGCATCAGGTTTGAATTTTGATGAAGTGCAGTCCGTTGCTTTCTCCCCTTGGTCGTTGTGCTTGTGGAATCTAAGAGAAACCTTAGATCTCCCCCAGGCTGGGAGACATCACCACGAACATCAGATCGGCAGTTCCCCGGAGCCTCCTGAGTCCCCCACCCGTGTGCTCCTGATACCAGGGTGGGAGTGCTCTGTGATCCCAGCATGATGGCGTGTCCTGGGACAGTGGCTGGGAAGGTGGACTGTAGGTGGGTGAGTGACAGACAGGCAGTGAGGGCCCGTGTGTGATGGTCCAGCCCAGCCTGTGCCCTTCAGGGCTATGGGGTTGACACCGGCCCTGGTCAGACCTGTCCTCAGGAGCACCCTGATGCATGTGTCCTCGGAGGGTTCTCATGCGCCATCATTCTTGGATGTGTTTGGATTCCAGCACCATGCAGGACGACTCGGAGACCCTGCTGGCCTTGCAAAGGGCCAATATCATGGCCCACTACCATCAGATGAGGACCAGAAGGGACCATAGACAATACACACCCACGAGAGGGCGGACTATACCTGCAAGAGCAGGGGAGACCCAGGAGAGGATCAGAGCCAAGGATGAGCCAGGTCAGCCCAGACAAGGACCATAGTCACCAGGAACAAGTGAGACCCTGGGGATGGTCCCGGTATCAGTAGCAACTAAGGGTCCATCCTGGATCCTAGTCATTGGTAGCTGAGGAGCCTAGTCACCAGGTATGGTGAGGCCCAGGTGGGGACCACAGTCACCAGGTCCAGATGAAGTCCACAGCTACCATGTCCAGGCGAGTTCCAGGTGGGGACCAGAGTCACCAGGTCCAGGTGAGGTCAAGGTGGAGACCACAGTTGCCAGGTCCACATGAGGCCAAGAAGGGGACCAGAGTCACTAGGCCCAGGTGAGGCCCAGTTGGGGACTGTAGTCACCAGGTCTGGCTGAGGCCCAGATGGGAACCACAGTCACCAGGTCCAAGTGAGGCACAGGTGGGAACTGCCTTGATAGAAATGCGAACTCTAGCTGTCCTCTCTTTAAATCTCAGGCCAAATTCATAGGTTTTCAGGATGATTTGAAAGTTAGCTAGGTCATTTGGTGGGGACAGGTGACTTGGGGACCCTACTCTTCGGCCATCTTGCCCCTCTGACAGGAATATTTTTAGCAGTGAACAGTAAAGTCCGTTTATTAAAAGTTGTTATTGATTTGTGCAAACAAACTTCTGTCAGCTTAAAGCAACTGCGAATCACACATATCCACACTGGCTAGAAAATTTTGTTAACCTGAGTTTCTAGGTCATTTTCATTATGTGAGTGATTTCTTTCCAAAACTAATTCCCATAGGAAGTAGGGCAATGTGACCAGAGAAACAGCCAAGCAACATGAGAAAAAAACAACCAACAAGAAAAACGCTAAGCATTTTTCTTGGGATCAGAGAAATCCTGATCGTGTAAGGATTTTTCACCCTGTCCTGAGAAAAACTAATTCCCTGACTCAGATGCTTCTGGAGAGAACTGGGTTTCAGATCCAGTAAATCATGACTGCCTCTGGCACTTGGTTCCCACAGCTATTGATGTGGCCTCAGACCAGCTCGGTGGTTTCCCGCTGCACTTGGACGAGTTGGAAGGGCTCTGAACATGCACCTTAGGGGCAGCCTGGGATCCATACCCTACAGCTTTTAATTGATAGGTACACCAACTCACATTAAACTTTGTTAGAAAGAAGTCGAATTGTGTGTTTTAAGAAGACTCTAAAAAGGGCAGCCTGGGTGGCTCAGCTGTTTAGCACTGTCTTCTTCCCAGGGCATGATGCTGGAGACCCAGGATGGAGTCCCACTTTGGGCTCCCTGCATAGAGGCTGCCTCTTCCTCTGCCTGTGTCTCTGCCTCTCTCTCTCTCTCGAATAAATAATTAAAATATATTTTTTAAAAGTATATTGCAGGGCAGCCCCGGTGGCTCAATGATTTAGCGCTGCCTTCAGCCCGGTGTGTGATGCTGGAGACGCAGGATCGAGTCCCACGTCAGGCTCCCTGCATGGAGCCTGTTTCTTCCTCTGTGTCTCGGCCTCTCTCCCTCTCTCTCTCTTTCTCTCTCTCTCTCTCAAATGAATAAATACATAAATAATAAATAAATAAAATAAAAAGTATATTGCAGCTATATTGGTAGCTATATTAATAAAATGTGTTGTTTTTACATTTTGTGGTGACTGGACCTAGCAACTCTTTACATCAACAGCCATCACTTCTTGTCCTCACAACAGTGTTGTGGGACAGGCAGTATTATTTTCTTTTTACAGATGAAATTGATGACCTCAAGCACATGGGGTTCCTTCCCTTTCTTTTTTTCTGTTCAGAATATACAAGCTATAAGTGAGTAAATTGCAAGAAACCCACTTCTGTGATCAACACCTTTATTTTCCTCAAATGATTTTAATATTTTTCTCAATTCTGAACTCCTTATCTATCTTACTACTCCTTTTCAAATAACTTAGGATACTAAATAAATCTTTAAAAAAAAAGGGTAGCCCTGGTGGCGCAGCGGTTTAGCGCCACCTGCAGCCCAGGGTGTGATCCTGGAGACCGGGATCGAGTCCCACATCAGGCTTCCTGCATGGAGCCTGCTTCTCCCTCTGCCTGTGTCTCTGCCTCTCTCTTGCTCTCCCTGAATGAATAAATAAATAAATCTTTAAAAAAATAACAGCATACATTTTCCCAGTACTTGTTCAGAGAACCATTCCCTGGATTAATGTCTCTCCCTAAGTATGAATCAGTGACCTAAAACAGACCCAGCATACACAGATTCTCCTATTTATTCAAAATCCATTCATTCCAAAAAGACGTCTATTCGGCCTTCTATATGGCAGGCACAGAGACAGGCTCCGTCCCCACCGGGTTTCGATCTATGTCCCCAGAATGCCACCTGCAGTCTTTTGAACTTGCTATCAGGAGCCTGAATGCTGATTTCTGAAAGTAAAACAAGCAAGTCCACAGTTCTCCTTCATACTTCTCCAGCAGACCCTTGGGATCTCTCCACAGAGTTGAACTGTTGTGATACTTACTGAGTCATTGATTGTGTAGGTCAGTCACAGAACAGTATTGCCATCCAAAACCAAAAGGAGGTAAAAGGAGTTTGGAAGTAATTGGGTCTCACAAATCGTGGGGAGGGAATACTGAAACTGTGACAATGTTTCTTAGTGCAAATTTTCTCAGAGCCACATCTCTCCAGATGTGGAGACATAGAAGAAGCCCCATATGTCCTGAAACCAAAGTGCAGGTCGTGAGGAGGACGGGGGTCCTGTCAGTGTTGACGTGGCCCCACATTTTCCTCAAGCCTCACCATAAGACATGAGGAGGCTGTGGGCTCCTGTCAGATTGGACGCGGCCCTAAATCATCCCTAACCTTCATAATTGGCCCTGAGGAGGCCGGAGACTCCTGTCAGTGTGGATGCGGTCCCCACATCTTTCGTAGGCCTCGCCATGGGCCCAGACAAGGCTGGGATCTTCTGTCCGCATGGACACATCCCCATAATTCCCGAAGTCTACACTGGGGGTCCTGAGGAGGTCAGCGTCCTGTTGTGTGGATGTGGCCTCACGTCCTCCCGAAGTGAAACTGCGGATTCTGAGGACGCCGGGGCTCCTGTCACCGTGGATGCGGCCCCCAGCTACCAGACACCTCAACGTGGGTCCTGAGGGGTCCGGAAGCTCCTGCCAGAGTGGCCACAGCGTCACATCTTCCTGAATCCTCCCTGCAGGTCCTGACGTGGCCCAGGGACTCCTGTCAGCATGGATGAGGTCCCACATCTTCCTGAAGCTTACACGCAGGTCCTGAGGTGACCCGGGCTACTGTCAGTGTGAACGCGGCCCAATGTCGCCCTGAAGCCTCACCGCAGGTCCTGAGGACGCTGGGGCTCATCAGCGTGGACGCGGCCCCATGTCCTCCTCAGGCCTCCCCAGCACAGGCAGGCTCCTGTAAGTGCAGGCTGATGATGCCTACTGAGCATGTGTGCCCTCTGGGTGGGGCCTGGGGTCAGGCGCTCCCTGTGGGATGCTCATGCACTGCAGGAGGACGTGCAGGGAGCAGTGTGCCTGCACCGGGGCCCCACCGGCCTCCTTCCAGGCTCCAGTTGAGGCCTGTGAGCTTCGGAAATGTCTCACTGAAACAGAGCCCAATACCCAGCTTCCCCAGAAATACATAAGGACAATGAATTGGAGCCCACGGGACGCAACATGAAATGTGGACCAGACTATTACCACATCCCTCAAAACTCACTCAACCCTCTTCCACTGTGGATGGGACCGCGGGCTGGTGCAGCCGCCCTGGAAACAGTGTGGAGGCTTCTCAGGAAGTTACCAATAGAGCCACCTTGCGACCGGCAGGTGCATGGCCTGGGGCACACTCCAGAGATACAGATGCAGTGAGACTCCGGGACACCTGCACCCCAATGTCCACAGCAGCCGGGTCCACAGTAGCCACACTGTGGGAGGAGCCTCGGTGTCCTCGGGCAGATGATGGATAAAGAGGATGGGAGATAGATGATGGTAATAGATTATAGAATGATAGATTATAGGAATGGTACTCAGCTATCAAAGAGAAGGAAATCCTGCCATTTGCAATGACCTGTATAGAATTAATGGGATTATGTTAAGTGAAATAAGTCAGTCAGGAAACAAAATTACTGTATGATTTCATTCATAGGTGAAATTAAAGAAGCAAAGCAGATGGGCATCTGTGAAGGGAAGGAAAAACAAGATGAAAACAGAGATGGAGGAAAAAGAGACTCAATCACAGGAAACAAACTGAGGGTCGCTGGAGGGGAGTGGAGTGGAGGGACAGGGTAACTCTTAGATGGGCATGAAGGAGGGCACGTGATTTCATGAGCCCTGGTGTTATCTCCAACTGGTGAATCCCTGAATTCTACCTCTGCAAGTATAATACACTATACTGCTAATTAATTGGGTTTAAATTAAATTAAGCTTAAAAAATCAGTTGACTGTATCAGAGTGCATTTTCGTCCAGGCTCTCTCTTCTGCTCCTTCCGCTTATGCCAGAACCACACCCCTGTGGGTTTGGTTTGTTTAAGTAGGCTCCATGCCTCATTCACAGCCCAGCACAGGGCTAGAACTCATGACCCCGAGATCAAGACCAGGGGTGAGGTCAGGAGTCAGATGCTTAACCAACGGAGATAGCTGGGGGCCCGAGAACCACACTGATTTCTCCTGTGTCTCTGTGACATCGTTTGAAATAGAAGAGTACAGTGTCTTGCTCTGTCCCGCTTCTCCTATACTGATTTGCTGTCCAGGGTCATTTGTGGGGCCAGATGAATGCTACGAGGGCTTTTTCTATTTCTAAAATCGGCCACCATGATTTTGATAGGAATGACATTGGAACTGAGAGTGGCTTCTGGAACTGTGGACATTTTAACAAGATGAAGGCTCCGACCCCACAAGCCCAGGATGTCCTCCCAAAGTATTGTAATTTTCAGTGTACAAGTCTTGCACTCTCTTGGTTCAGTCTAATTATTTTGTTCTTTTGGATGCTCCTGATAAGGGAGTCATGTCCTTAATTTCCTTTCTGAGTGCTCATTGTCGAGATACAGCAAGGGTACTGATCTCTGTTTATTTGGTGTCCCACAACTTTACTGAATTCACTCATTAGTTCTAACAGTTTTTGGTGGAGTCTCTCGGGTTTCATGTTTCTAATGTCAAATCTTCGGCAAATAGGGACATTTTGACGTCCCCCTTACAGGTGTGGAACCTTTTCTGTTTCCTGTCTGTTGACTATGGTTGGACTTGCAGTGCTGAGAGGGGACGTCCTTGGCTTGTTCCTGCTCTTAGGGGAGACGATTTCATGATTTCAGCCTTGAGGATGATGTCAGCTGAGGGCCTTCCTACATGGCCTTCATTCTGTTGATATACATTTCCTCAAAACCCACTACACCAAAAAAAATTTTTTTTAAATCCCTCTATGCTTTTTATGTTGTATTTTGTCAAATGCTTTTTCTGCAACACTTGAGATGATTGTATGCCTTTGAAATTTCTCTTGTTTTTTTTTTTAAAGATTTTATTTATTTACCCATGAGAGACAGAGATCGAGAGAGTGAGAGAGAGAGAGAGAGAGAGAGAGAGAGAGAGAGAGAGAGATGCAGAGACTCCCTCCATGTAGGGAACCCGACATGGGACTCAATCCTAGGAATCCAGGATCACACCCTGGGCCAAAGACAGGCGCTAAACTGCTGAGCCCCTTGGGCTGCCCCATGTCCTTGTTCTTGTTAATATGATGGATCATGGTGACGGATAGCCAGAGGGGATGCCAGTGGGAGTTGGGCAATATAGACGAAGCATATTAAGAGCTATAATCATCTGGTTCTCAAATAAATAATTCACAGATATTTAGAAAGTACAGCCTAGACAATAGAGTCAGTACTATTGTGACAACTTTGTATGGGGACAGATGCTGATGACACTTCTCGTGGGGAGATCTGAGTATGCAGAGAATCGTCAAATCACTAGGTCGTAGCCCTGAAACTGCCGTAACATTGTGTGTTGACTGTACTTCAGTAATATCAAAGAAAAGGGGTTTCTGATGGGAGTCACGGTGGGTCCATGAAAGGCATTAAAATGGTCATTACACATATGAAGTCACCTCTGAAGAGGGGATAAAGATGCTCACAGGACTTGATGTGCATTTTCAGAAGATTTACTTGAGAGAGGGTGCAGTGGGGAGGGGTGGAGGGAGAGGGTGAATCTGGAGCAGACTCCTCACATACCAGTCACCAGCTCTGGGTGAGGACCATGTGAGGACCACAGTCAGCAGGTACAGGTGAGCCCCATGTGGGACCCAGAGCCACCAGGACCAGATGAGGCTCAGGTGGGAACCAAAAAGACCAGGTCCAGGTTGAGGCCCAGGTGGAGCCCAGAGGCACCAGGTCCAGGTGAGGCCCAGGTGGCAACCAGATTCACCAGGTCCAGGTGAATCCCAGGGGGGACCAGATTCACCAACTCAAGGTAAGGCCCAGGTGGGGACCAAAGTCACAAGGTCTGGATGAGGCCCAGGTGGGGACACAGTCTCCAGGTCCAGGTGAGGCAAAACTGAGGACTAGAGTCAACAGGTCCAGCTGAGGCACAAGAGGGGACCAGAGTCACCAGTACAAAGAGGCCCAGATGAGGATCAGAGTTACCAGGTCCAGGTGAGGCCTAGAAGGAGACGACAGGACCCAGGTCCAGGTGAGCCCCATGTGGAAACCAGAGCCACCAGGTCCATTTGTGGCCCAGGTGGTGACCAGAGTCACCAGGTCTGGTTAAGGAACAGGTAAGGACCAGATTCACCAGGTATGGGGAAGACCCCGGTGGAGACCAGAGTCTCCAGGCCTGGGTGAGACCCCGGTGGCAACCACACTCAGCAGGTCCAGGTGAGGCCAAGCTGAGGACCAGTGTCACCAGGGCCAGGTGAGGCCTAGATGGGGACCAGAGTCACCATGTCCAGGTGAGGCCAGAAGGACACCACACGTACCAGCTCCAGGTGAGGTCCATGTGCAAACCAGAGTCACCCGGTCCAGGTGAGGCCCAGGAGGGGACCAGAGTCACCAGGTCAAGGAACAGCCCAGAAGGGGACCAGAATCCCCTGGTCCAGGTGAAGCCCAGGTGTGGAACAGATTAACCAGGTCTGAAAGACACCCAGGTGAGGACCAGAGCGACCAAGGCAAGGTATGGCCCAGATGGTGCTCAGAGTCACCAGGTTCAGGTGAGGCCAAGAAGGGGACCACAGTCACCGTGTCCAGGTGAACCTGATGTGAGAACTAGAGCCACCATATCCAGTTGAGGCCCATGTGGGGACCACAGAAACCAGACCCAGATGAGGCCCAGGATGGGATCAGAGTCACCAGGTCCAGGTGAGCCCAGGTGGGAAAGAGATTCACCAGGTCCAGGTGAGGCCCAGGTGGGGAACACAGTCACCAGGTCCAGGTAAGGCCAAGCAGAGGACCAGAGTCACCAGTTCCAGGTGAGGCCCAGGTGGGGACCGGATTCACCAGGTACAGATGAGCCTAGAAGGAAACGAGAGACACAAGGACCAGGTGAGGTCCATGTGGGAAACAGAGCCACCAGGTAAGGTGATGCCCAGGTGGGGACCAGTTACCAGATCCAGGTGAGGCTAAGCTGAGGACCAGAGTCACCAGGTCCCAGTAAGACTCAGGTGAGGCCCAGGTGGGGATCAGAGTAATCATGTCCCTGGGATGCCCAGGTAGGACCAGAGTTACAAGGTCCAGTTGAGGCCTTAGTGAGGAGTAGATTGAACAGGTCCAGTTGAGGCCCAGTTGAGGCCCAGAGTCCCCAGCTCCAGGTGAGGCCCAGAGGGGGACCAGAGTCACCCGGTCCTGGTGACATCCACGTGGGGACCAGAGTCACCACATCAGGGTGAGGCCCAGAGGGGGACTAGAGACACTAGGTCCAGTTGAGGCCCCAATGCTCATCCCAGAAGTGCCCCCCTGAGTGCCCATCACCCATTCACACCCACCCCCACCCTCCTCCCCTTCCAGCACCCCTAGTTCATTTCCCAGAGTTAGGAGTCTTTACGTTCTGTCTCCATCTCTGATATTTCATACCCATTTCTTCTCCCTTCCCTTCTATTCCCTTTCACTATTATTTATATTCCCCAAATGAATGAGAACATATAATGTTTGTCCTTCACTGATTGACTCATTTCACTCAGCATAATACCCTCCAGTTCCATCCATGTTGAAGCAAATGGTGGGTATTTGTCATTTCTAATGACTGAGTAACATTCTATTGTATGCATAAACAACATCTTCTTTATCCATTCACCTTTTGATGAACACTGAGGCTTTTTCCACAGTTTGGCTGTTGTGGATATTGCTGCTCTAAACATCGGGGTGCAGGTGTCTCAGCATTTCATTGCATCTGTATCTTTGGGGTAAATCCCCAACAGTGCAATTGTTGGGTCATAGGGCAGGTCCAATTTTAACTCTTTGAGGAACCTCCACACAGTTTTCCATAGTACTTGCACCAGTTCACAATCCCACCAACAGTGCACGAGGATTCGCTTTTCTCCGCATCCGCGCCAACATTTGCAGTTTTCTGCGTTGTTAATTTTCGCCATTCGCACTGGTGTGAGGTGGTACCTCATTGGGGTTTGGATTTGTATTTCCCTGATGGCAAGTGATGCAGAGCATTTTCTCATGTGCATGTTGGCCATGTCTATGTCGTCCTCTGTGAGATTTCTGTTCATGTCTTTTGCCTATTTCATGATTGGATTCTTTGTTTCTTTGGTGTGGAGTTTAAGAAGTTCATTATAGATCTTAGAAACTAGCCTTTTATCTGATACGTCATTTGCAAATATCTTCTCCCATTCTGTAGGTTTTCTTTTAGTTTTGTTGACTGTATCCTTTGCTGTGCAAAAGCTTCTTATCTGGATGAAGTCCCAATAGTTCATTTTTGCTTTTGTTTCTTTTGCCTTCGTGGATGTATCTTGCAAGAAGTTACTGTGTCCGAGTTCAAAGAGGGTGTTGCCTGTGTCCTCCTTTAGGATTTTGATGGACTCTTGTCTCACATTTAGATCTTTCAGCCATTTTGAGGTCATCTTTTTCTGGTACAAGAGAGTGGTCTAGTTTCATTCTTCCTCATGTGGATGTCCAGTTTTCTCAGTACCATTTATTGAAGGGGCCGTCTTTCTTCCAGTGGATAGTTTTTCCACTGTTATTGAATATTAGTTGACCATAAAGTTGAGGTTCCACATCTGGATTCTCTCTTCTGCTCCATTGATCTATGTGTCTGTTTTTGTGCCAGTACCACACTGTTTTGATGACCACAGCTTTGTAGTAGAACGTGAAATCTGGCATTGTGATGCCCCCAGATATGGTTTTCTTTTCTAAAATTCCCCTGGCTATTCGGGGTCTTTTCTGATTCCACACAAATCTTAAAATAATTTGTTCTAACTCTCTGAAGAAAATCCATGGTATTTTGATAGGGATTGCATTAAACATGTACATTGCCCTGGGTAACATTGACGTTTTCACAATATTCATTCTGCCAATCCATGAGCATGGAATATTTTTCCATATTTTTGTGTCTTCCTCCATTTCTTTCAGAAGTGTTCTATCGTTTTTAGGGTATAGATCCTTTACCTGTTTGGTTAGCCTTATTCCTAGGTATCTGATGCTTTTGGGTGCAATTGTAAATGGGATTGACTCCTTAATTTCTCTTTCTTCAGTGTATAGAAATGCCACTGACTTCTGGGCATTGATTTTGTATCCTGCCACGCTGCCATATTGCTGTATGTGTTCTAGCAATCTTGGGGTGGAGGCTTTTGGGTTTTCTACGTCAAGTATCATGTCATTGGTGAAGAGGGAGAGTTTTGTTGTGCCCAAGATTGTGAATCCGTGAAACCACCGAGGAGCCGACACCGATGCAAACACACGAGGGTTTATTTACAAGTTTGAGCTTGGGTCCAAGTGTACCCGACACAGCGGAGCAGGGTTTGGACCCTGAGACTAAGAGGCATAGCAGCATTATAGGGGCCAGTGGCAAATGGGATACACAGAAAGTTGCACAGTCATTTCGGTCCACAGGCAGGTGACCGATTGAATTACACCTTACCCTATAGTATTCACTTGAGTTGGCCTATTACTTTGGTCAGGATCGGCGCACACTTTTGGTGGGCACAAAGCAGGGTTACATTGTTAGGAGCCTATTTCTGACTAGGGTGTGCACAGCGGTTTTGCTAGGGTGGGGCAGCGCCTTAAGCAATAAGCAGGTATTGTGGGGGTCATATGGGAGGTGGCGGGTGTAGCAGAAAATGGAATCAGTCCTGCTCTGCTTGTCCAGGGGTAGGGGATTTTTGTTAAATTTCCTGTGTCCCACACAGTCGTACCTTTATATGAAATTATAAAAGGAGAAAGAGTAACCCAAAATTTCTATTTCACAAAAGCCTATCTAAACTAGTTATGTTCAATGGTGTCTGTCTTGATGGAACCATCTCTAGGAAGACCTTTTTCAGACCTAGCTCCACCACCAATAAGCACGTAAACTTGGACAATCAAATCCTCTGGAACTCTCAGTTTCATTCCTGTGTCTCAGAAGTGAGGACGAGAGCTGATGATTCCTCAGTTCCCTCTCAGACCTGAAATGCTGCTGTGGGGTCCTCAACCCTCTATAATGAGCACAAAAAGATGGGGGATCTTATATATACTCAAATGCTAAAATATAAAACTAACTCTGAGCATAGATCCTGAGTATTTTAGGGTTTTTCCTATGGCGATAGAAAATCCCAAATCTATATCCCTTTTTATCACAAGCGGTAGGTATATGGGTCCAAGCCACTAGAAATCATAAATATGTGTATCAGAATAGTCATCTGCCCCCATGGTCGCTGCTTTTCACAGCAAAGCCCTCAAGGAACTCCATTATTATTTTCTGAGCAAACCAGTTAACATGCAGAATCCTAAGCTGCCCCTTCCTTTCACTTAAAAAAATTAAAATGCTTGCTGGCCATATTAACAAGCTCTCCAGGTTATTCTTTTGTACACTAACATTCGAGAACCACTGGCTAGGCACCAAGGAGAATTGATTTACCGTAAAATAGCAAACTTTGAGATCCTATGTCCTTTCCTATTTTCAGATCATAATAAATAAAGAAATGAAACAGTCAAGAGAGAGGGAAGGAGGCAAAGATAGGGATGGGGACAGAAACAATGTGCCAATCAAAAATGAGATTTACATAAAGTTTGTCTTTTAAAAATTTATGAACAGACAAAAGACTCCACACTGATGGAAATATGTTAAAGGGACACAGGTGTGAACTGAAAGAGCTCCCAGGGCCAGAGCAGATACAATATAAGCAACAAAATAAGTAGCGCTGGATTATAACCCAAAGCGTAAAATAAATATCCATGAATCTATACTAATATTAAAAATAGTGAAAGAAAGAAAGAGGGGCACCTACGTGGCTCAGTCAGTTAAACTTCAGGCATAGGCTAAGATCATGATCCAGGTCCCAAGGCAGGCTCCTTGTTCAGAAGGGAACCTGCTACTCCCTCTCCCTCTGCCTCTCTCACCCATGCCTTTTCTCACCTCTCTCTCTCAAAAAAATAAATAACATCCTTGAAAGAGAAACAAACAAACAAACCCAGAAGGATGAGAAACTCCCATGTAGAAGAATTTCAAACATTTTGTGCAGACATTCCACCCACAAGTTGAAGAGCATAGCTTCCCATTCGTATGTGTGGAATACACATACTGACTTCCCTCTACAAAATAGATTATGAAAATGTTAAAATAATAATAATAATGATAATAATAATTAAATGAATCACTTTACTATGGAGAAAGCTGACAAACACAACCTCAGCAAGATGATCAGATCGATACCAAGACTGATAAATCATGTTGATAGTATCTATTCTTTATATGATATAATAAAAATGGCAGTATATCTCTCTATATCATCCACAATCACAGTTCAGTCATGAGATAAACAACAGACATGTCCCAACTGAGGGAAATTTTACAAAATACTCTCCTTTTCAAAGTGTTCCAGTTCAACAACAACAAGGAAAGGCTGAAAGACTGTCACAATCCAGAGGAGCTTAAGAAAACATGAGGACAGATGGAATGTGATATGAGGGATGGTAACTAAGCAAAAACGAAGGAAATCTGAATTAAGTATGGTCTTTGGTTAATGCGAATATTTTAATATTGATTCATTAGCTAATATTTGTACTGTACTATTATAAGATATCAAATTGGAGAAATTGAGTACGAGTGCATGAGAATTCTCTATACTATCTTGTCAATTTCTCAATAAATCTTTGTTTTTTCCTATTCAATAAGATTTATTTTGAAAATTGAGTTAAATGAATCAGGCTCCAAGTGTGAAGACATTTTAAGAATAGTTTAATTAATTTTTCCCATTTTCTTAAAGAGTTCCGTCGATGGAACAAAGTAAGAATTTTATATCAGAAGGAAAGAAAAACACTTATGAACACGTATAATGCCTCCTCAACCTGAAGAGATGGAAGGGATAATAAATAGCAAAAATAAGAACATAAAGACTCCTTACTCTGGGAAACAAATTAGGGGTGATGAAAGGGGAGGAAAATGGGGTGGGGTGAATTGGTGACAGGCACTAAGGGGGCACTTGATGGGATGAGCACTGGGTGTTATTCTGTATGTTGGTAAATTGAACACTAATAAAAAATAAATTTATTATTCAAAAAATAAGATAAAAATACTTCTATTATATTAGACACCATATTTCAAGTGCATTTAAAATTACCAATGCATAACATTTATTTCCTTGACATTTGTCTTCCAAAGAGTTCACAGTGTTTCAGTGTCAGTTGAAACAGGGGAAGAATCTCAGGGAAGAATCCTTCACATCATAATAGGACCATTGGTAATAATGTCTCTCAGTTCTTTCCAAATGCATAAAGATGCATTTCCTGATGACTGACTGAGCTGTGAAGAGATGAGAAACCCCATCCCTCTGAATTACTTCTGTCAGAATATTTTAACCATAGTACTACAGTTAGTAAATTATCCTTATTAACAGGAAATACATCTCAGATTGGAACCTGAGCAATCAGACAGGCAGAGAAAAAGGCTTTGACTAGCCCTTCATCTTTTAAAGACTAAGGAGAGCTTTTCTATGTACAAAGTCAGTTGTCAAGATAGCCTTAGGGAATAAGAGTCTGCAGCATCAAATCCCGCTGCAGAGCCGGGACGCCCGCGCTCCACATCTTCCTGATCCCAATTCCCTGGGCCTGTCCCCCAACACAGGCTGCCATGGTGAGGTCATTTGCAGTTGCTCTCTTGGGAGCTCCTGGGAAGGGGGAGATTAGATGAGATGGGACTCATGGAGTCCATGAAAATTAAGTCCATTCCAATTTAAGTTCAGAGTGATCACATGTCCACCCATTTCCGAATAGGGTGTGCCCAGCAGCTGGATTTAGGTGGGGCAGCGCCTTAAGCAATAAGTAGTTCATGTGGGGGTCATAGGGGAGATGGCGGGTGTAGCACAAAATGGAATCAGTCCTGCTCTCCTTGTCCAGGGGTAGGGAATTTTGTTAAATTTCCTGGGTCCCACACTTGCAGCTCAGGCACCTGGGCCAATCTCACCAGGTGGACTCAGCGTGCACAACTTGTGGTGCTGGATCTCTCACACCAGTGTGTGGAGGATACCCTCCTCGCCCTAGTGAGTAGGGGCTGGGTGAGCATGGGGCTCGGCCTGAAGGCCAGGCAGCACAGGGAACCAAGGAACCCCATCCCCGTCCCCACCCTGACTCCCAAACACAGGCAGCCCCATGGCTCCCCGCCATGGGCAGGCAGTTCCGCAGGAGCTCCCACCAGGGCAGCCCCAAGTTCTGGCTCCCTGCTGGAGAGGCATCAGGGAGAAGAGAAGCAGCTGGGGCTCAGCGCGACCCACTGTCGGACATGGAAATGTGGTCGAGCCGGATCTTCCAGCTCAGCTGACCCTCCAGTGGAAAGTCACTGCATGAGGGAGCCCCGGGTCAGCCAGGAGAGCCCAGTTAACCGCCCAGCACCAGCACCAGAAATGATGTTGTGCCAACCATTTCGGCGTTTGGGTTTCCTAGCCAGAGGATCAGATAGTGGCACATGATAGCTGCATGTGAGAGACACACACACACCCCAAAACCAACAAAAGCTGGAATCCCTCCAATGTTGTCAAACAGCAGCTGGATGGTTACATACATGACGCTGTGGTCCCCAATAGGATATATGGAAGACGCTATAAACCATGAAAGCACAGGTGCTGGAGGAACGGATATGTGCCTCCTGGGTTCCAACAAGGAGTGCAGAGGGGCAGGAAGCATCCTACGAGGGGGAGGCCCTCCTAGGAAAGGACACCAGGTCCCTGTGAAGGCTACGGATGGTGAAATCTGTCCTCCACTCATTCAGCTTCTGGTTTTCATCCTCTTTTGTTCTTCCTAATTGTTGTTTAGCCTCCACCCTGCATCCAAGCCAATGACCAAAGAGGCGTCCTTATGACATCTGGTCCTAAAAGGTGGCTGAACTCTGGCTACCGTGATTGGAAATGATCACTGCCTAGGTGAATGCTGATCCACTGAACTCATGCCTTCACGGCTCTTCTCTCCCTGCAGAATGAGGGGGACCACAGATCTTACACTGAAAGACGCCCACTTCCACTTGCGTGGGACTGTCCTTTGTGGAGGACGTCATCTGGGCCAAGTATTGCAAGCGGGGAGATCAAGAATAGGTCGCAGGTGAGACATAAGCAAGCACTTACCTTTGATGTCATGCTTTATTTGTTCATCCATTTATTATTTGTTAAATATTTTAATTTTATGTCCTCTCTATACCCAACATGGAGTTCAAAGTCACCACCCTGATATCAAGATCCCCCAACCAGGCCAGCCAGGCACCCCCATGCCATGTTTCATAACTCTTTGCTTCCTTGCCTATCTCTACATCGAACTGGAACATTTAGTCCTTGACAGGGAGTTTGAGTTACCTCCAACTCCTAGAACGTTCTCACTGTATCCCAATCCTAGATTGACATTTACCATTGGATAGGACTTTAAATAAATAATCAGTAAAATATCTACTACGGTAAAGGAAATTATCAACTTTTCATGTGTGTGGCCCTTGCTCCCTGGGCTCCCAGGGAAGCTATGGTTTCCTGAACATTGATCAACGTCCAAATGACTCCACCACACTTCAATGCGTGGGGTCTGTTTCTGCCCTGACACATGCAACACCTCTGCTTCAATTAACATGTATCTATCAATCAAAGGGAGACTGACCGGCTTGGTGCGGTTCGTAAGAACATGGGACTCTTGTTCTTCGGGTAGCAAGTTCAAGCCCCATGTTGGGTGTAGAGATTACAGAAAAAGAAAATCTTAATGAAAATCAATCAGTTGGTCTTGGGGAGACAGAGGCCCGGATCCCACAAGGGCAGGGAGCCAGCTGATGGGTCTATGCACAATATTATAAGCAGCAGAGTACAAAATCAAACTTTCAGAAGTCTGCTAGAGTGGGGGACACACTAGACTTAAGGTGTTCAGGTGGAGAAGTGGGGGGCCATCCCTGGAGCGACAGGGTGGACTCAGGATCCCAGGGGTCCCAAGGACGGTGGCGCCAACTGTTCCCAGGCACAGGAGTGGGTCCCCGGCTGAGAGTAGCGGGACTCGTGCCAGCTGTCTGCTCTGTGTGGCCATAAGCTGCAAACCCCTGTGCAGTCACGGGACTGTGTTCCTGGAGCAGGCCAGCAAAGGCCAGGAGTGGGAGGACACAATCCCGGGCAGGAAGAGCACAGGTCTCCACCAGGGCAGCCCCTAAAATTAGGAGTTTTAAACTTCAGTCACTTGTCTGTGTGGAGGCTGAGAAAATTAAGGCTGTTCCACTTTAAGTTCAGTGCTAGCACAAGTACAGCCATCCCAGGCCCCTTTGAATAAGAGCTAAAATTTACATTACTTCAGTTACAGGAAAAAAAGAAGAAAACAGCTTACACCTTAAGGTCCCAGAATGTCCCGTGTTAGAATGAGAACAGAGTTCAACGCCCTTGAAGGCCCCATATCAAAATGTAAAGAGAACTTGAAGAATTGCTCCAGCCCTTCTGGAGGTCCCTGAGACCAGCCCTTAAAACTAAGCTAAAACCCACCTCGGGGTCCAAGTCCCTCCTCCGCTGTGTCAGGTATACTTGGATATAAGCTCGAGCTTGTAAATAAACCCTCCTGTGTTTTCATCAGTGTTGGCTTCTCAGTGGTTTCTCGGAGTTGCAGTCTTAGGCACAGGAGTCTGTGGTAAAAAAACAACCAAAAAAGCTCGGCCACAGGCAGAGTGAATGCATGGTTCTGAGAGAAGCCGCAGAGACCAGGGGGCTTAGGGTCACTTCTGTGGAGGCCCCAGCAGACTGGGGTGCGAAATGCTCATCCCCAGAGCCAGAGAATCAGATAGCTGCATGTGAGAGCTGCATGTGATAGAAACACACACACCCCAAAACCAACAAAATTCAGAATCCCCCCAATGTTGTCAGACAGCAGCTGGATGGTTACGTACACGACGCTCTGGTCCCCAACGGGATTCATGGAAGACACTACAAACCACGACTGCAGAGGTGATGGAGGCATGAAGATGTGCCTTCTGGGTACCAACAAGGAGCACAGAGGATCAGGAAGCATCCTACAGAGGGGGGGACCCTCTTGGAAAGGACACCAGGTCCCTGTAAGGCTACAGATGATGATATCTGTCCTACTCTCTTTCAGCTTCTGGTTTTCCTCCTAAATGCCATTTTCCTCAATCATAATAGCAAAAATTTATTTTATGTTTTTAAATTTCTTCTAATTGGAGCTAAATTTGTATGAGTTCTTTCTTCAGCAAGGGTGTCCTTCAGGATAGAAGGAGAGATAAAGAGTTTCCCAGACAGGCAAAATATAAAGGAGATCATGACCACTAAAACAGTCCAGTAAGGAATTTGTAGAGGGACACTTCTAGTGGGGGAAAAATGAGACCTAAAGCAACAAGGACTAGAAAGGACCCGAGAACATCACCAGAAACACAAGCTCTACTGGTAAAACAAAGGCATTAAGTTGATATCTTTCAATAATCACTCTGAATGCTGATAGACCTCATGCTCCAAACTAAAGATCTAGGGTATCAGAGTGGCTTAAAAAACAGGATCCGGAATGCCTGGGTGGCTCAGGGGTTGAGCCTCTGCCTTTGAATCAGGGTGTGATCCTGGAGTCTGGAATCGAGTCCCATATTGGGCTCCTGGTTGGGAGCCTGCTTCTCTCTCTGCATAATTTTCTGCCTCTCTCTCTCTCTCTCTCTCTCTCTCACTGTCTCATAAATGCAATTGTTATTTAAAAAAGAAGATCCATCTGTATGCTGCCCACAAGATGCTCATCTTAGACCTATGGACACCAACAGATTGAAAGTCAGGGGATGGAAAATCATCTATCACACTAATGGATATCAAAGGAAAGCTGGAGGACCCATACTTATATCAGACAAACTAGATTTGACACCAAACCCTGGGGGACACCTGGTGGCTCAGTGGTTGAGCATCTGCCTTTGGCTCAGGGTGTCATCCTGGGATCCCAGGATCGAGTCCCACATCGGCCTCCCTTTGGGGAGCCTGCATCTCCCTCTGCCTATGTTTCTGCCTCTGCTTCTCAGTGCATCTCTCATGAATGAATAAATAAATTATTTAAATTTCAAAAAAGAACAAATACTGTAAGAAGAGTTGAAGAAGGGCATTATTTCATAATTAAAAAGACTCTCTATCAAGATCAAACAACTAAATATTTATGCTGCCAACATGGGAGTACCTAAATATAGAAACCAATTAACAACAAACGTACAGGAACTCACTGATAATAATACAATGACAGGCGTTTTAACACCCACTTATGGCAATGGACCAATCATCTATGCAGAAAATCAACAGGGAAACAATAGCCTTGACACACTGTACTACAGGACTCAACACATATAGTCAGAACATTTCATCCTATAGCAGAATACACATTCCTTTCAAGTGCACATGGGACATTCTCCAGAACAGATCATATCATGGCCCACAAATCAGCCCTTAACAGGTACAACACGTACAAGACGGTTGATATCACACCCTGTACATTTTCAGACCACGACGCTATGAAACTCGAAGTCGACCGTAAGAAAAAATTTGGACAGACCAAAAATACATGGAGATTATGGAAAATCTACAAGAGAATGAATGGAGCAACCAGGAAATTAAAGAGGAAAGTTAAAACAGATGAAAATAAACCATGTTTCTCCAAACCTCTGGGATGTAGCAAAGGCAGTCCAAAGAGGGAAGTCCAGAGCAATATAGGCCTACCTCAAGAAACAAGAAGTCTCCAATACACAACCTAACCCTACAACTAAAGGAGCTGGAAAAGGAAGAGCAAACAAAGCCTCAAGCTTACAGAAGACGGGAAAAAAATAAAGATTAGAGCAGAAAGAAACAATACAGAAACAACAAAACAGTAGAATGGAATAACAAACCTAAGAGCTGGTTCTATAAAATAATTAATAAAATGAATCAAGCCCTAGCCAGCCTTATCACCAAGAAAAGAGAAAAGACCTAAATAAATTAAATCACAAATGAGAGAAGAGAGATCACAATCAACACCAGAAAAATAAGACAATTATAAGGGAATACTATGAAAGATTATTCGATAACAAACTGGGAGACCTGGAAGAAATGGACAAATACCTAGAAATGTGCAAACGAGCAAAACTGATATAGGAAGAAATAGAAAATATGAACAGACCCATAACTAGCAAAGGAATTGAATCAGCAAGGCACCTGGGTGCCTCAGTGGTTGAGTATCTGCTTTGGCTCATGTCATGTTCCCTGGGTCCTGGGGATCAAGTCCCACATCAGGCTCCCCGCATGGAGGCTTATTTTCCTTCTGCCTATACCTCTGTCTCTCTGTGCCTCTCGTGAATACATAAATAAAATCTTTAAAAAAGAAAAAAGATAAAAAGATGAGAAAGGACCCAAATAAAATCACAAATGAGAAAAGAGAAATAACAACCAACACTAGAGAAATACAAATGATTATAAGAGAACATTATGAAAAATGATATGCCAGCAACCTAGAACCTGGAAGAAATACATCAATTCCTAGAAATATATAACAAAGCAAAAATGAAAAAGGAAGAAATAAGAAACTTGAACAGAGAGATAACCAGCAAAGAAATTGAATCAGCAATCAAGAATCTCCCAACAGGAGATGCTTAGATCAATAGAACAGAATGGAAAGCCGAAACAAGATACAAACCTGTAACTCTATGATCCATTAATCAACAACAAGGCAGGAAGGAATATCCAATGGCACCAAGACAGTCTCTTCAACAAACCCTAACCCTGACCCCAGGATAAGAATAAATGGTGTTGGGAAAACCAGGCAGCCACATGCAGAAGAATGAAACTGGAACATTTTTTTACACCATATATATAAAAAATAAACTCAAAATGTATGAAAGACCTAAAAGTGAGACCTGAAACCATAAAAAAGAAGAAATGATGGGCAGCAACGTCTTTGACATTGGCCATTGGATATTCTTTCTAGATATACCTCTGAGTTGAGGGAAACAAAAGCAAAAATACTATTGGGACTTCATCAAATTGAAAAGCTTCCACAAAATGAAGGAAAGAAACAACACTAAAAGGCAACATACAGGAAGAGGGGCAAGATGACAGAAGAATAGGGTCTTCAAAATCAAATCACCTGTCTCCACCAAATTACCTAGATAACCTTCAAATCATCCTGAAAATCTTCGAATTCGGCCTGAGATTTAAACAGAGACCAGCTAGAATGCTACTTCGAGAAAAGTTCGCGCTTCAATCAAGGTAGGAAGACTGGGGGGGAGGGAAGAAATAAAGAAACAAAAGGCATCCAAAGCGGAGGGGTCCCACGAGGAGCTGGGCTAAGGCTGGGGCGAGTGTTTCCAGGACAGGAGGCTCTGTCCCAGAGAAGCAGGAGCTGCACCAATCTTCCTGGCGCACAGGGAGTTAGAGCAGGACCCCTGAAGGGTGGGGGTGCTCTTGGGCTCCCTGGGACACTAACAGACACCTGCCGCTCAAACAGGAGAGTGCGATGAGCTCCCTAAGTGCTGCAGCGGGCACATATTGATGTGGGAGCAGATCAGAGGGGCATGGGCGGTGGCTCCGCGGAGGGGGCTGCCTGGTTCTGGGAAGAGTTCCACAGCGGTGGCTCTGGCAGAGGAACAGGCACAGTGCGGAGGGGGCTGGGCGGCTCCAGGAGCAGCTCAGAGGGGCTCACGTGGAGGCTCTGCGGAGAGGTGGCTGCGTGGCCAAGAGCGTGAATCCAATAGCACAGACCAGGAGCAGAGGGCGACGGGCCACAGCCCACGATCCGGCCTCCCCAGGGACAGTCAGAGGCCAGGAGGGCCCAGGACAGTGAGGACGCTCCTGCCCCAAGCTGAGCAGATCAGCGGCCCCACCGTGGAGCTTCCATGCCCCTGCAGACAGAGAGCTCCACAGTTACTGTGGGGGATGAATCCAGGTTTCCAGAGCTGCCACAGCCACTGGAGTTGTTCCTCCAGTAGCCTCACAGGGTAAACAACCCCCACTGAGCCCTCCCCCAGGCAGGGGGCAGAGCAGCTCCCCCAAGTACTAACACCTGAAAATCAGCACCACAGGCCCCTCCCACAGAAGACCACTAGAGGGATAAGTTCCAGGGGAAGTCAAGGGCCTTAAAGTATACAGAATCAGAAGATACTCCCCGTGTGTTCTTTTTTGTTGTTGTGGTTCTTTTTGATTTCTGATTGCTTCCCCCACCTTTTTTTCACCTTTCTTTCTTTTTCTTTCTGTTTTTCTTCTCTTTGTTCCTTTCTTTCCTTTCTTCTTTATTCTTTATTTCTTTTCCTTCCTTCTCTCTCTCTCTTTTTCTCCATCTCCCAGTACAACGTGTTTTTGGCCACACTGCACAGAGCAAAATGACTAGAAGGAAAACTTCACCTCAAAAGAAAGAATCAGAAACAGTCCTGTCTCCCACAGAGTTACAAAATCTGGATTACAATTCAATGTCAGAGAGCCAAATAAGAAGCACTATTATAGAGCTACTGGTGGCTCCAGAAAAAAAAGACTAAATGCCTCAAGAGACATCATGACTGCAGAAATTAGATCCAATCAGGCAGAAATTAAAAATCAATTGAATGAGATGCAATCCAAACTAGATGTCCTAACGATGAGGGTTAATTAGGTGGAAGAACGAGTGAGTGACATACAAGAAAAGTTGATGGCAAAGAGAGAAACTGAAAGAAAGAGACAGAGAATTGAAAGACCATGAAGACAGATTAAGGGAAAAAACGACAGCCTGAGGAAGAAAATCCTACATTTCATTGGGTTTCCCGAGGGTGCCAAAAGGGCCAGAAGGCCAGAGTATGTATATGAACAAATCATAGCTGAAAAGTTTCCTAATATGGGAAGGGAAACAGGCATTCAGATCCAGGAAATAGAGAGATCCCCCCCTAAAATCAACAAAAACCGTCCAACACCTCGACATTTAATAGTGAAGCTTGCAAATTCCAAAGATTAAGAGAAGATCCTTAAAGCAGCAAGAGACAAGAAATCCCTGACATTTATGGGGAGGAGCATTGAGGTAACAGCTGACCTCTCCACAGAGACCTGGCAGGCCAGAAAGGGCTGGCAGGATATATTCAGGGTCCTAAATGAGAAGAACATGCAACCAAGAATACTTTATCCAGCAAGGCTCTCATTCAAAATGGAAGGAGAGATAAAGAGCTTCCAAGACAGGCAGGAACTGAAAGAATATGTGACCTTCAAACCAGCTCAGCAAGACATTTTAAGGGGGACTCTTAAAATTCCCCTTTAAGAAGAAGTTCAGTGGAACAATCCACAAAAACAAGGACTGAATAGATATCATGATGACACTAAACTCATATCTGTCAACAGTAACTCTGAATGTGAACGGGCTTAATGACCCCATCAAAAGGTGCAGGGTTTCAAACTGGATAAAAGAGCAGGACCCATCTATTTGCTGTCTACAAGAGATGCAATTTAGACAGAAGACACCTACAACGTGAAAATAAAAGGTTGGAGAACCATTTACCATTCAAATGATCCTCAAAAGAAAGCAGGGGTAGCCATCCTTATATCAGATAAACTAAAATTTACCCCGAAGACTGTAGTGAGAGATGAAGAGGGACACTATCTCATACTTAAGTATGAGTATGGATCTCATCCAACAAGAGGACTTAACAATCCTCAATATATATGCCCTGAAGGTGGGAGCTGCGAAATATTGAAACCAATTAATAACCAAAGTGAAGAAATACTTAGATAATAATACACTTATACTTGGTGACTTCAATCTTGCTGTTTCTACACTCGATAGGTCTTCGAAGCACAACATATCCAAAGAAAGGGGAGCTTTAAATGATGCATTTGACCAGATGGATTTCACAGATATCTACAGAACTTTACATCCAAACTCAACTGAATACACATTCTTCTCAAGTGCACATGGAACTTTCTCCAGAATAGACCACATACTGGGTCAAAAATCGGGTCTGAACTGATACCAAATGATGGGGATTATCCCCTGCATATACTCAGACCATAATGCCTTGAAATTAGAACTAAATCACAACAAGAAGTCTGGAAGGACCTCAAACACATGGAGGTTAAGGACCATCCTGCTAAAAGATGAAAGGTCAATCAGGAAAATAAGGAAGAAATAAAGAGATTCATGGAAACTAATGATAATGAAGACACAACCGTTCAAGATGTTCGGGATGCAGCACAAGCAGTGCTAAGGGGGAAAAACATCCCAATACAAGCATTCATTCAAAAATGGGAAAGAAGTGAAATACAAAACCTAACCATACACATGAAGGAGCTAGAGAAATAACAGCAGATGGACCCTACACCCAGCAGAAGAGAGTTAATTAAGATTCGAGCAGAACTCAACGAAATGGAGACCAGAAGAAGTGTGGAACAGATCAACAGAACCAGGAGTTGGTTCTTTGAAAGAATGAATAACATAAATAAACCATTAGCCAACCTTATTAAAAAGAAGAGAGAGAAGACTCAAATTAATAAAATCACGATCAGAAAGGAGAGATCACTACCAACACCAAGGAAATACAAACGATTTTAAAAACATATTATGAACAGCTAAACGACAATAAATTAGGAATTGAGAGGAAATGGACGCATTCCTGGAAAGTCAGAAACTACCAAAACTGGAACAGGAAGAAATGGAAAACCTGAAGAGGGCAATAACCAGGGAGGAAATTGAAGCAGTCATCAAAAAACTCCCAAGACACAAGAGTCCAGGGCCAGATGACTTCCCAGGGGAATTCTATCAAACGTTTAAAGAAGAAATCAAACCTATTCTACTAAAGCTGTTTGGAAAGATCGAAAGAAATGGAGTACTTCCAAATTCGTTCTATGAGGCCAGCATCACCTTAACTCCAAAACCAGACAAAGATCCCACAAAAAAGAGGAGAATTACAGACGAATATCACTGATGAACATGGATGCAAAAATTCTCAACAAGATACAAGCCAATGGGATCCAACAGTACATTAAGAAAATTATTCACCATGACCATGTAAGATTTATCCCCAGGACACAAGGCTGGTTCAACACTCATAAAACCATCAATGTGATTCATCATATCAGCAAGAGAAAAACCAAGAACCATATGATCCTCTCACTGGATGCAGAGAAAGCATTTGACAAAACACAGCATCCATTCCTGATCAAAACTCTTCAGAGCGCAGGGATAGAGGGAACATTCCTCAGCACCTTAAAAGCCATCTACAAAAAGCCCACAGCAAATATCATTCTCACTGGGGAAGCACTGGGAGCATTTCCCCTAAGATCAGGAACAAGACAGGGTTGTCCACTCTCACCACTGCTATTCAACGTACTACTGGAAGTCCTAGCCTCAGCAATCTGACATCAAAAAGACATTAAAGGCTTTCAAATTGTCAAAGAAGAAGTCACACTCTCCCTCTTCACTGATGACATGATACTCTACATAGAAAACCCAAAAGCCTCCACCCCAAGATTGCTAGAACTCATATAGCAATATGGTAGCGTGGCAGGATACAAATCAATGCCCAGAAATTAATGGCATTTCTATACACTAACAATGAGACTGAAGAAAGAGAAATGAAGGAGTCAATCCCATTGAGAATTGCACCCGACAGCATAAGATACCTGGGAATAAACCTAACCAAAGGGGTAAAGGATCTATGCCCTAAAAACTATAGAACGCTTCTGAAATAAATTTAAGAAGGCCCAAAGAGATGGAAAAGCACTCCATGCTCATGGATTGGCAGAATGAATATTGTGAAAATGTCAATGTTACCCAGGGCAATCTACACATTTAATGCAATCCCTATCAAAATACCATGGACTTTCTTCAGAGAGTGAGAACAAATTATTTTAAGATTTCTGTTGAATCAGAAAAGAATAGCCAGGGAAATATTAAAAAAGAAAACCATATCTGGGAGCATCACAATGCCAGTTTTCGGGTTGACCTACAAAGCTGTGGTCAACAAGACAGTGTGGTACTGGCACAAAAACAGACACATACGTCAATGGAACAGAACAGAGAACCCAGAAGTGGACCCTGAACATTATGGTCAACAAATATTCGATAAAGGAGGAAAGAATATCCACTGGAAGAAATTCAGTCTCTTCAACAGATGGTGCTGGGAAAATTGGACATCCACATGCAGAAGAATGAAACTAGACCACTCTCTTTCACCATACACAAAGATGGATGAACATGAACTCAACATGGATGATAGATCTATATGTGAGACAAAAGTCCATCAAAATGCTAGAGGAGAACACAGGCAACACCCTTTTGGAACTTGACCACAGTAACTTCTTGCAAGATACATCCACGAAGGCAAAAGAAACAAAAGCAAAAATGAACTACTCAGACTTCATTGAGATAAGAAGCTTTTGCACAGCAAAGGATAGAGTCAACAAAACTAAAAGACAACCTACAGCATGGGAGAAGATATTTGCAAATGACGTATCAGATAAAGGGCTAGTTTCCAAGATCTATAAAGAACTTCTTAAACTCAACACCAAAGAAACAAACGATCCAATCATGAAATGGACAAAAGACATGAACAGAAATCTCACAGAGGAAGACATAGACAAGGCCAACATACACATGAGAAAATGCTCTGCATCACTTGCCATCAGGTAAATACAAATCAAAGCCACAATGAGATATGACCTCATTCCAGTGAGAATGGGGAAAATTAACAAGGCAGGAAACCACAAATATTGGAGAGGATGCGGTGAAAAGGGAACCCTCTTTCACTCTTCGTGGGAATGTGAACTGGTGCAGCCACTATGGAAAACTGTGTGGAGGGTCCTCAAAGAGTTAAAAATAGACCTGCACTACGACCCAGCTGTTGCACTGTTGTGGATTTACCCCAAAGATTCAGATGCAATGAAACACCGGGACACCTGCACCCTGATGTCTCCAGCAGCAATGTCCACAATGGGCAAACTGTGGAAGGAGCCTTGGTCCATCGAAAGATGAATGGATAAAGAAGACGTGGTTTATGCATACAATGGAATTTTACTCAGCCATTAGAAATGACAAGTACCCACCATTTGCTTCAATGTGGATGGAACTGGAGGGTATTATGCTGAGTGAAGTAAGTCAATTGGAGAAGGACAAACATTGTATGTTCCTATTCATGTGGGCAATATAAATAATAGTGAAAGGGAATATAAGGGAAGGAGAAGAAATGTGTGTGAAATATCAGAAAGGGAGACAGAACATAGACTCCTAAATCTGGGAAATGAACTAGGGGTGATGGAAGGGGAGGAAGGTGGGGGATGGGGGTGAGTGGGTGACGGTCACTGAGGGGGGCACTTGACAGGATGAGCAATTGGTGTTATTCTGTATGTCGGAAAATTGAACACCAATAAAAAATAAATTTGTTATTTAAATAAGTAGAAAGAACGAAGGAAAGAGTGACACCTGGGTGGCTCAGCCAGTTGAGCTTCTGCCTTAGGCTCACATCATGATCCAGGTCCCAAGGCAGGCTCCCTGTTCAGCAGGGAACCTGCTTCTCCTTCTCCCTCTGCCCCTCTCACTAATGCTTTTTATCTTCTCTCTCTCTCAAATAAATAAATAACATCTTTGAGAAAGAAACAAACAAACCCAGACGAAAGAGAAGTCTCCCATATAGAAGAATTTCAAACAATTTGTGCAGACATTCCACCCTCAAGTTGATGAGCATAGCTTCCCACTCGTATGTGTGGAATACACATAGTAACTTCCTTCCACAAAATATATTATGAAAAAGTTAAAATATTATTATTATTATTATTATTATTAATAATAATGAGAATAATAATGATGAATCACTTTACTATGGAGAAAGCTGACAAACACTATCTCATTAAGATGATCAGATCGATACCAAGACTGATAAATCATGCTCATAGTATCTATCCTTTATATGATATAATAAAAATGGCAGTATATCTCTGTATATAATCCACAGAAACAGTTCAATCATGAGATAAACAACAGACATGTCCCAACTGAAGGAAATTTTACAAAATACTCTACTTCTCAAAGTGTTCCAGTTCAACAACAACAAGGAGAGCCTGAAAGACTGTCACAATCCAGAGGAGCCTAAGAAAATGAGGACAAATGGAATGTGACATGAGGGATGGTAACTTAGCAAAAACTAAGGAAATCTGAATTAAGTATGGTCTTTGGTGAATGCAAATATTTTAATATTGATTCATTAGCTAATATTAGTACCATACTAAAATAAGATATCGGGATCCCTGGGTGGCGCAGTGGTTTGGCGCCTGCCTCTGGCCCAGGGCACGATCCTGGAGACCCGAGATAGAATCCCACGTCGGGCTCCCGGTGCATGGAGCCTGCTTCTCCCTCTGCTTGTGTCTCTGCCTCTCTCACTCTCTCTCTGTGACTATCATAAATAAAGAAAAAAATTATTAAAAAATAAAATAAAATAAAATAAGATATCAATAATTGGAGAAATTGAGGAGAAGTGCAAGAGTATTCTCTGTACTATCTTTTAATTTCCCTATAAATCTTTGTTTTTTTCTAATCAATAAGATTTATTTTGAAAATTGACTTAAATGAATCAGGCTCCAAGTGTGAAGACACTTTAAGAATAGTTTAATTAACTTTGTCTCATTCTTAAAGAGTTCCCTCGTTGGGAACAAAGTAAGGATTTTATATCAGAAGGAAAGAAAAACACTTATGAACACGTATAATGACTCCTAAACCAGAAAAGCAGGAAAAGATAATAAATAGAAAAAATCAGATAAAAATACTTCTATTATAAAAGACACTATACTGCAAGTGCATTTAATATTAGCAATGCATAACATTTATTTCCTTGACATTTGTCTTCCAAAGAGTTCACAGTGTTTCAGTGTCAGTTGAAACAGGGGAAGAATCTCAGGGAAGAATCCTTCACATAATAATAGGACCATTGGTAGTAATGTTTTTCAGATCTTTCCAAATCCATAGAGATGCATTTCCTGAGGAGTGATTGAGCTGTGAAGAAAGAGATGAGAAACCCTCTCTGAATTACTTGTGTCAGTATATTTTAACCATAGTACTACGGATAGTAAATTATCCTTATTAACAGGAAATACGCATCAGATTGGAATCTGAGCAATCAGATGGGCAGAGAAAAAACGCTTTGACTCGCTCTTCATCTTCTAAAGACAAAGGAGAGCTTGTCTATGTACAAAGTCAGTTGTCAAGATAGTCTTAGGGAATAAGAGTCTGCAGCACCGAATCCTCCTACATATCCGAGATGCCCGCGCTCCAGGTCTTCCTGATCCCAAATCCCTGGGCCTGTCCCCCAACACAGGCTGCCATGCTGCACATTTGCAATTGCTCTAATAGTAGCTCTAAGGAAGGGGGAAGGAGCTAGATAGGACGGGACGGGATGCGTGGAGGCCGTGAAAATTAAGACCATTCCAATTTTAGTTCAGCGTTAGCACATGTCCAGCTAGGGCCCTGCACTGACCACTCAGAGCCCCAGGGGCAGGAGTCATAGCAAACCCCAGACTGGGGTCGCCTTTATCTGTTGATGTCTCCGTGTGCATCTTAGACAAAGGGGATGCCCTGTGTCCACAGACCACCCATGCCATGCCCCTCGTTCCCCACCCCCACAGCATCCCCCTATATCATCATCCCCATGGCATCCCCCCTACACCATCCCCCTCACACCCACATAACCCACAAAATCCCCACCCACACTATACCCCAACACCATCCTCCCTACATCATCCCCCACATTCCACCAGCATCATAACCCTGCCCCCACACCATCAACCCCCACACCATCGGACCCCAGCAAGGACCTGGTGGGACATGCTCAGCCTCCCCTGCATTCTCTAGATACCCTGCTCCCATCAGAAACACGGTGACCCCTAGAGTACACAGGGGCTGCAGGGAGGGGGGAACAATGAGCCCCTGAGAGGGTGGGTGCAGGTGAGTGCTGCAGAGGACCCACTGTGCCCTGCCTAACCCCATTGTCCCTCCTTGAGGGTGGCACACCCTGCACAGGACACCAGCTGCTAACCCAGAGGGACCAGGGTTGGCCTGGCCCAAGGCTCTGTGGGTGCCGGGGTGTTTTGAGCCCCCCCAAGGCCCAACACAAACACTAATGGGATCCAGCCCCCCATGGCTCTGGCCATCCCTGGATACTGGCTCCGTGCTGAATGAGTACTCTCCCAGCTGGATGTGGCCTCCAGGGCCCTGGGCATGCCCCACAGATCCAGGTCTTTGAACTAGGGCAGCCCTAGAGATCCCGGAACACCCCAGGGTGGGGAGAGCAGGGGTAGGCTAGTGGGACTCACTCGCACCCACACCAGGAGGCAGGCTCCTCCAGGTGTTGGGGCCCCAGGGGCCCTGATGCTGGGGTCCAGCTGCCCTGCAGGGACCCATTGCAGTAGCTCATGAGCTGCAGGTCCAGGTCAGCACTGCTGTCCTCAGAACCGTCTATCAGGCTAAAACCTCAGGACATATGCCCCAATCCAGAGTCCACACATGATCCCAGGTGGGGGACTACAGCACGCGCCCCTCAACCCCGTGTGATTCTTACCCTCCACTAAAGGACAGAAAGGTCTCCCTCCCCAGGGGAAGGCACACACCCTCGGCTCTGAGCCCCTTTGCTGTAGAAAGTCAATAAAGTGGTGTGTTGCAAAAATGCACAGCCAGCCTGTTTCTGTCTCCCAGATCACTGTGCATGGGGCGTGGAGAGACCCCCAGAGAGGAGGAGGGGGCACCACCCAGGCCCCAACCAGCCCTTGCAGGGGCGCCGCCAGGCACACACAGCTGACATCCCCACGTGCATTCCAGGGGCGGCCAGATGCCAGGGTCAGGACCCCACAGAGTTTACTGGGACTCAGCCTGTGCCCTGCGGGCCAGTCGGGGCTGGGACAGAGTGACAGCCAGGGAGCCTCAGGTCACCAGGGTCTGTGCAAAGTGACCTGGGAGGTCTGTGCTCCCTCTGTCAAGGGGGCCGGGTTGGCCAGGTTCTGGGGCACTTCCTCCCCTCCCCGCATCCCTGTGCCTGTGTGCCTGGGTCACAGAGGGCATGTGGGGTGGTCAGCGGGGCCCTGGAAGGATGTCAGGACAGCAGGCCCTTGTGTTATGACCAAGATTGCGAATCTGGCAACCCCACGAGGAGCCAACACCGATGCAAACACACCAGGGTTTCTTTACAACCTCGAGCTTGCGTCCAAGTGCACCCTACACAGTGGAGCAAGGACTCGGACACCGAGACTAATAGGTATAGCAGCTTTAGAGGGGCCAGTGGCCCATCAGATACACAGAAAGTTGCACAGTCATGTGGGTCCACACTCAGGTGGCCGATTGAATTACACCTTACCTTATAGTATCCACTTGAGCTGGCCTATTACTTTGATCAGAATCAGTGCACAGCTTTGGCAGGCACAAAGCAGGGTTACATTTTTATGAGCCAATTATGGATTAGGGTGTGCCCAGTGCCTTGAGAAGGGCAGTGCAGCGCTTTTAAGAAGGTCATGTGGGTGTCATAGGGGCGGTGGTGGGTGTAGCACAAAATGGAAGCAGTCCTGCTCTGCTTGTCCAGGGGTTGGGGATTTTTGTTAAATTTCCTGGGTCCCACACTTGCAGCTCATGCACCTGGGCCACCCTCACCAGGTGGACTCAGAGTACACATCTTGTAGGGCTGGATCTCTCACACCAACGTGTGGAGGGCACCCTCCTCGCCCTAGTGAGTAGGGGCTGCGTGAGCATTGGGCTTGGCCTGAAGGCCAGGCAGCACAGGGGACCGAGGAACCCAGCCCCGACCCCACCCAGACTCCCACACACAGGCAGCCCCATGTCTCCTCACCATGGACAACCGGCTCTTCAGGAGCTCCCCCCAGGTTGGCCCCGAGGTCTGGCTCCATGATGGAGAGGAACCCACGAGAAGAGAAGCAACCTGCGCTTGGAGGGACCCACTGCTGGACATGGGAATGTGCCAAGCTGGACCTTCAAGCTCAGCTGACCCTCCAGTGGAAAGTCACTGCATGAGCGAGCCCCGGGTTGGCCAGGAGAGCCCAGCTAGGCTCCCAGCGCCAGCACAAGAATTGATGTTTTCCAACCATTGCGGCGTTTGGGAACCCAGCCAGAGGATCAGATAGCTGAATGTGATAGCAGCATGTGATAGACACACACACACCCCAAAACCAACAAAAGTCGGAATCCCCCCAATGTTGTCAAACAGCAGCCGGATAGCTACATACACGACACTGTGGTCCCCATTAGGATTGGAAGGACGTTATAAACACGACTGCAGAGGTGCTTGAGGCATGGCGATGTGCCTGCTGGGTTCCAGCAAGGAGCGCAGAGGAGCAGGAGCATCCTACGGAGGTGGGGGCCCTCCTAGGAAAGGACACCAGGTCCCTTGAAGGCGACAGATGGTGAAATCTGTCCTCCTCTGTTTCAGCTTCTGGTTTTATGCCTAATGCCTTTTTCCTCAATCATAATAGCAAAAAATTTATTTTTATGTTTTTAATTTTTTTTTATTGGAGTCCAATTTGTATGAGTTCTTTCTTCAGCAAGGGTGTCCATCAGGATAAAAGGAGACATAAAGAGTTTCCCAGACAGGCAAAATATAAAGGAGTTCATGACCACTAAACCAGTCCAGTTAGGAGTTTTAGGAGGGACTCTACTAGTGGGGGAAAGAAAGAGACCAAAAGCAACAAAGACTAGAAAGGACCCGAGAACGTCATCAGAAACACTAACTCTACCGGTAACACGAGGGCACTAAGTCATATCTTTCAATAATCACTCTGAATGCTGATAGACTGAATGCTCCAATCAAAAATATAGGGTATCAGAGTGGCTTAAAAAAACAGGATCCGGATGCCTGGTGCCTCAGCGGTTGAATATCTGCTTTGGCTCAGGTCATGATCCTGGGGTCCTCGAGGATCAAGTCCCACATCAGGCTCCCAGAATGAAGCCTCATTTTCCCTCTACCTATGCCTCTGCCTCTCTGTGTCTCTCATGAGTACATAAATAAAAGATTTAAAAAAGAAAAAAGATAAAAAGATGAGAAAGGA
>JAVLSZ010000047.1:2927500-2997538 GCA_032313775.1 Urocyon cinereoargenteus | reverse complement strand
CCTAATCCTACCCATAGCCTAACCCTAACTCTAAACCTAAACCCTAACCCTAACACTAACCCTAAACATACACTGACCCGTACCCAAAAGGTAAAACTAACCCGTACCCTAACAGTAACCCAAACCCATACTCTAACCATAACCCTAACCCTAACCCGCAACTTAATCTTAACCCGAACCCTAAGCGAAACCATAACCCTTAACCCTAACCTAACCCTAACCCATACCCTAACCCTAACCTTAACCATAACCCTAATCAGAACCCTAACCCTAAAACTAACCCGTACACTAACCCCAACCCTAACACTAACGCGTACCCTAAAATAACCCTAACCCTAACCCTGACCGTAAACCTAACCCTAACCCTTACACTAACCCTAACCCTAACCCTAACCCGCACCCTAAACCTAACAGTAACTCGTACCCTAACCCTAACCCGTAACCTAAACCTAACCCTAACCCTAAACTTAACCCGTACGCTAACCCTATTCCGTACCCTGAACCTAACCCTAACCCATACACTAACCCTAACCCTAATCCTAACCTAACACTAAGCCTAACCCGTACTCTAACCCTAACCCTAACCCTAACCCTAACCGTACTCTAACCCTAACCCTCACCCTAACCCTAACCCGTACTGTAACCCTAACCCGTAACATAACCCTAACCCTAACCCTAATCCTAACCCTAACCCTACCTTGTACCCTAACCCTAACCCTAAACCTGACCCTAACCTTAACCGTAACCCGTACCCTAAACCTAACCCGTACCCTAACCCTAATCAGATCCCAAAACCATACCCTAAACCTAACCCTAACCCTAACTCGTACCCTAACCCTAACCCTAACCTTGACCCTATTCTTTACCCTAACCCGTAACCTAAGCCTAACCCATACCCTAACACTAACCCAAATCTAACCCTAACCCAAACCCGTACCCGAAACCTAACACTAACCCTTGACCTAACCCTTACCCAACCCTATCCCGTAACCTATCCCTAACCCTAACCCGTACCCAAACCATAACAGTAACCCTAACCCATAACCTAGCACTAACCCGAGCCCTAAACCTAACCCACACCCTAAACCTAAACCTAACCCTAACCCTAACCATAACACTTATCTGTACCCTAACCCTAACCCATACCCTAACCCTAACCATAACATTAACCGTAACCCTGACCCATACCCTAACCCTAAAACTAACCTGTACCCTAACTCCAATCCTAACCCTAACCCGTACCATAACCCTATCCCTAACCCTAACCCTGACCCTAAACCTAACCCTAAACCAAACCCTAAACCTAACCCTAACCCTAAGTCTAACCCACACCTAAACCTAAACCTAACCCGTTCCCTAACCCTAACCCGTCACCTAAACCTAACCCTAAACCTAAAATTAACGCGTAAACTAAGACTATCCCATACCCAAAACCTAACCATAACCCGTACCCTAACCCTAACCCTAACTCTAACCCTATCCGTATATTAACCATAACCCTAAACCTAACACTACCCTAACCAGTAATCTAACCCTAAACCTAACCCTAACCCGTACTCTAACCCTAAGCCATACCCTAACACTAACCCTTACCCTAACCCTAAACCTAACCCATACCATAAACCTAAACGTAACCCTAACCCGTACCCAAACCCTAATCCTAACACGTACCCTAACCCTAAACCTAACCCTAACCCGCACACTAAACCTAACACTAACCCTAGACCTAACACGTAAACTGAATGTATCCCGTACCGAACCCTTAACCTTAACCCGTACTGTAACCCTAACACTAAACCTAACCCTAACCCTAACCCTAACCCTAAACCGTACACTAACCCTAATCCGAACACTAACCCTAACCCTAACCCGTACCCTTACCCTACCTGTAGCCTAACCCTAACTCTAAACCTAACCCCTAATCTAACCCTTACCCTTACCCTAACCCGTACCCAAATGGTAAACCTAACCCGTACCCTAACAAGAACCCAAACCCGTACTGTAACCCTAACCCTAACCCTAACACGAACCCTAAGCTTAACCCTAACCTTAACCCAAACTATATCCCTTAACCGTAACCTAACCCAAACCCATACCTTAACCCTAACCCTAACCTTAACCGTAACCCTAACCCCAAACCTAACCCTAACGCATACCCTAACACTAACCCTAACCCTAACCCTGACCCTAAACCTAACCCTAACCCTTACACTAACCCTAACCCGTACCCTAACCCTAACCCTAACCCTAACCCTAACCCTAACCCTAAACCGTACCCTAACCCTAACACTAACCCTAACCCTGACCCTAACCTAACACTAACACTAACACTAACCCGTAACCTAACCCATATCCTAACCACAACCCTAACCCTAACCCATACCCTAACACTAACCTTAACACTAACCCTGACACGTACCCTAAACTGTATCTTAACTAGTACCCTAACCCCAACCCTAACCCTAACCCGTACACTAACACTAACCCTAACCCTAACCCTGACCCTAAACCTAACCCTAACCCTAACACAAACCCTGAACCGTACCCCAACACAAATCATAACCCTAACCTAACCCTGACCATAACCCTAACACTAACCCGTACCCTAAGCCTAACTCATACCCTAACCATAAACCTAAACTGTCCCTAACCCTAAACCGTACCCTAAACCTAACCCTATCCCTTGAACTAACCAGTACCCAAACCTATCCCGTAACCTTACCCTATCCCTAACCCGTACCCAAACCCTAACAGTAACCCTAACCCATTTCCTAGCACTAACCCTAACCCTAACCCGCACCCTAAACCTAAACCTAACCCTAACCCTAACCATAACCCTTAACCTACCCTAACCCTAAAACATACCCTAACTGTAACCCTAACCTTAACCGTAACCCTGACCCGTACCCTAACCCTAAACTTTACCCGTACCCTAATCCCAACCCTAACCATAACCCGTACCCTAACCCAAACACTAAACCTAACCCTAACCCTCACCTATACCTAACCCTAACCCGTACCCTAACCCTAATCCGTAACCTAAACTTAACCCTAACCCTAAACTTAACCCGAACGCTAACCCTAACCCATACCCTCAACCTAACCCTAACCCGTATACTAACCCTTAACCTAACCCTAAGCCTAACGCGTACATTAACCCTAACCCAAACCCTAACACTAACCCTACCCCGTACTTTAACCCTAACCCTAACCCTAACCCTAACCCTAAACCTAACCCTAACCCGTACCCTATCCCTAACATGTACCTTAACCCTAACCCTAACCCTAACCCTTACCAGCACACTAAAACTAACACTAACCCTAGACTTAACACGTACACTAACCCTATCCCGCACCGTAACCTTAACCTTAACCCGTACCGTAACCCTAACACTAACCCTAACCCTAACCCTAACCCTAACCCTAACCTTAACCCGTACACTAACCCTAACCCGTACCCTAATCCTAACCCTAAACCTAACCCTATCTGTACACTAACCCTAACCCTAACCCTAACTCGTACTCTAACCCTAACCCGTACCCTAACACTAACCCTTACCCTAACCCTAAACCTAACCCGTAGCCTAACCCTAACCCGTAACCTAAACCTAATCCTAACCCTAAACTTAACCCATATGCTAACCCTATCCCATACACTAAACCTAACCCTAACCCGTACCCTAAATCTAACATTAACGCTAACCCTATCCGTACACTAACCCTAACCCTAATCCTAAACCTAACACTAACCCTAAACCGTACTCTAACCCTAACCCTAACCCTAAACCTAACCCTAACCCGATCTCTAACCCTAACCAGTACCCTAACACTAACCCTAACCCTAACACTAACCCTAACCCGTAGTCTAACCCGAAAAATAACCCTTAATCTAACCCTAACCCGTACTATAACCCTAACCCTAACCCGAACGCTAACCCATACTCTAACCCTATTCCGTAGCCTAACCCTAACTCTAACCCTAAACCCTAACCCTAACCCTAATACTAACCCTTAACCTAACCCGTACCCAAATGGTAAACCTAACCCGTACCCTAACACTAACCCAAACCCGTACTCTAAACCTAACCCTAACCCTAACCCTAACCCTACACCGCACCCTAAACCTAACCCTAACCCTAACCCTAACCATAACCCTTAACCGTACCCTAACCCTAAACTACACCCTAATCCTATCCCTAACGTAAACCATAACCCTAACCCGTACCCTAACCCTAAAACTAACCCGTACCCTAACACCAACCCTAACCCTAACCCATACCCTAACACTAACCCTAACCCTTACCCTGACCCTAAACCTAAACCTAACCCGTACACTAACCCTAAGCCTAACACTAACCCGCTCCCTAAACCTAACCCTAACCCGTACACTAACCCTAAACCTAACACTAACCCGCTCCCTAAACCTAACCCTAACCCGTACATTAACCCTAACCCTAACACTAACACTAACACTACCCCATACTCTAACCCTAACCCTAACACTAATCCTAACCCTAAAACGTACCCTAAACCTAACCCTAAACCTTTCCCTAACCCTAACACTAACCCTAACCCGTAATCTAACCCGAACCCTAACCCTAACCCTAACCCTAACCGTACTCTAACCCTACACTAACCCTCACCCTAACCCTAACCCGTACTGTAACCCTAACCCGTAACATAATCCTCACCCTATTCCGTACCCTATCACTAACCCTAACTCGTACTCTAAACCTAAACCTGACCCTAACCCTAACCATAAACCGTAACCTATACCTAACCCGTACACTAACCCTAACCCTAACCCTAACCTGAACCATAAACCTAACTTGACTTCTAACACTAACCCTAAACCTAACCCTAACCCTAACCCTGACGGTAACCCTACAACTAACCTGTACCCTAAACCAAACCCATACCCTAACCCTAACCCTAAACCGAACCCTAACCCTAACCCGTACCCTAAACCTAACCCTACCCGTGACCTAACCCGTACCCAACCCTGTCACGTACACTTACCCTAAACCTAGCCCGTACCCAAACCCTAACAGTAACCCTCACCCCTACCCTAGGGCTAAGCCGAACCCTAACTCTTAGCCAAAACCGCACCCTAAACCTAAAACTAACCCTAACCCTAACCATAACCCTAACCCGTACCCTAACCCTAACCCATACCTTAGCACTAACCCTAACCTTAACTGTAACCCGAACACATACCCTAACCCTAAAACTAACCCGTACTCTAACCCCAACCCTAACCCTAACCCGTACCATAACCCTATCCCTAACCCTAACCCTGAACCTAAACTTAACCATAACCCGTACCCTAACCCTAACCTGTAACCTAACCCTAACCCTAACCCTAATCATAACACGTACACTAAACCTATCCCATAACCTAAACCTAACCCTAACCCGTACCCTAACCCTAACCCTAACTCTAACCCTATCCGTACACTAACTCTAACGCTAACCCTAACACTAACCCTAAACAGTACTCTAACCCTAAACCTAACCCTAAACCTAACACTAACCCATACTCTAACCCTAACCCGTACCCTAACACTAACCCTTACCCTAACCCTAAACCTAACCCGTACCCTAAACCTCAACGTAACCTTAACACGTACCCAAACCCTAACCCTAAAACGTACCCTAACCCTAACCCTAACCCGCACACTAAACCTAACCCTAACCCTAGACCTAACACGCAAACTAAACCTATCCCATACCGAAAACTTAACCCTAACCCGTTCGTAACCCTAACACTAACCCTAACCCTAACCCGTACACTAACCCTAACCCGAATCCTAACACTAACCCTAACCCGTACCGTAACCCTACCCGTAGCCTAACCCTAACTCTAACCCTAACCCCTAACCCTAAACCTAACCCTAACCCTTACCGTAACCCGTACCCAAATGGTAAACCTAACACGTACCCTAACACTAACCCAAACCTGTACTCTAAACCTATCCCTCACCCTAACCCGCACCTTAAACGTAAACTTACCCTAACCCAAAACATAACCCTTAACCGTAACCTAACCCTAACCCATACCCAAACCCTAACCCTAACCTTAAATATAACCCTAACCTGTACCCTAACCCTAAAACTAATCCGTACCCTAACCCCAACCCTAACCCTAACCCGTACTCTGACACTAACCCTAACCCTAACCCTGACCCTAAACCTAACCCTAACCCTTACACTAACCCTAACCCTAACCCTAACCCGGACCCTAAACCTAACCCTAACCCGTACCCTAACCCTAACCCGTAACCTAAACCTAACCCTAACCCTAAAGTTAACCCGTACGCTAACGCTATTCCGTACCCTGAACCTAACCCTAAACCGTATTGTAACGCTAAATCTAACTCTAAGCTTAACCTGTACATTAACCCTAACCCTAACCCTAACCCTAACCTGTACCCTAAACCTAACCCATTCCCTACCCTAACCCTAAACCTAACCCTGTCCCGAACCCTAAACCTAACCCTAACCCTTGACCTAACCCGTACCCAAACCTATCCCGTAACCTAAACCTAAACCGTACCCAAACCCTAACAGTAACCCTAACCCATACCCTAGGGCTAACCCAAACCCTAACTCTAAGCCTAACCCGCACCCTAAACCTAAAACTAACCCTAACCCTAACCATAAACCTAATCCGTACCCTAACACTAACCCATACCCTAGCACTAACCCTAACCTTAACTGTAACCCTAATATGTACCCTAACCCTAAAACTAACCCGTACCCTAACCCCAACCCTAACCCTAACCCGTACCATAACCTTATCCCTAACCCTAACCCTGACCCTAAACCTCACCATAACCCGTACCCTAACCCTAACCCGCACCTAAACCTAACCCTAACCCTAAAATTAACGCGTACACTAACCCTATCCCGTACCCTAAACCTAACCCTAATTCGTATCATAACCCTAACCCTAACTCTAACCCTAACCGTACATTAACCATAACCCTAAACCTAACACTACCCTAACCAGTAATATAACCCTAAACCTAACCCTAACCCGTACTCTACCCCTAACCCGTACCCTAACACTAACCCTTACACTAACCATAAACCTAACCCATACCCTAAATCTAAACGTATCCCTAACCCGTACCCAAACCCTAACCCTAACTCATACTCTAACCCTAAACCTAACCCTAACCTGCACACTAAACCTAACCCTAACCCTAGACCTAACACATAAACTAAACGTATCTCGTACCGAACCCTTAACCTTAAACCGTACTGTAACCCTAACACTAACACTAACCCTAAACCTAACCCTAACCCGTACACTAACCCTAACCCGAACCCTAACCTTAACCCTAACCCGTACCCTAACCCTACCCGTAGCCTACCCTAACTCTAACCCTAACCCCTAACCCTAACCCTGCCCATACCCTAACCCGAACCCAAACCCGTACTCTAACCCTAACGCTAACCCGCACCTGAAACTTAACCCTAACCCTAACCCAAACCCTAAGCCTTAACCGTAACCTAAACCTAACCCATATCCTAATCCTAACCCTAACCTTAACCATAACCCTAACCTGTACCCTAACCCTAAAACTACCCCGTACATTAACCCCACCTCTAACCCTAACCCGTACTCTAACACTAACTCTAACCCTAACCCTGACCCTAAACCTAACCCTAACCCTTACACTAACCCTAACCCTAACCCTAACCAGGACCCTAAACCTAACACTAATCCGTGCCCTAACCCGTAACCTAAACCTAACCCTAACCCTAAAGTTAACCCGTAGGCTAACCCTATACTGTACCCTGAACCTAACCCTAAACCGTATCCTAATCCTAAATCTAACCCTAAGCCTAAGCCGTACATTAACCCTAAACCTAACCCTAACACTATCCCTACCCCGTACTTTAACCCTAACCCTAACCCTAACCCTAAACCTAACCCTAACCCGTACCCTAACCCTAAACCGTAACCTACACCTAAACCTAACCCTAAAGTTAACCTGTACGCTAACCCTATCCCGAAACCTGAACCTAACCCTAAACCGTATGCTAACGCTAAATCTAACCCTAAGCCTAACCCACATTAACCCTAACACTAACCCTAACCCTAACCTGTACCCTAAACCTAACCCATATCCTAACCCTAACCCTAAACCTAACCCTAACCCGTATGCTAAACCTAAACCTAACCCTTGACCTAACCCGTAACCAACCCTATCCTGTACCCTAACCCTAACCCTAACCCATACCCAAAACCTAACAGTAACCCTAACCCATACCCTAGGGCTAACCCTAACCCTAACTCTAAGCCTAACCCGCACCCTAAACCTAAACCTAACCCTAACCCTAACCATAACCCTAAACCGTACCCTAACCCTAACCCATACCCTAACACTAACCCTAAACTTAACTGTAACCCTAACCCGTACCCTAACCCTAAAATTAACCATACCCTAACCCCAACCCTAACCCTAACCCGTACCATAACCCTATCCCTAACCCTAACCCTGACCCTAAACCTAACCATAACCCGTACCCTAACCCTAACCCGCACCTAAAACTAACCCTAACCCGTACCCTAACCCTAACCCATAACTTAAACCTAACCCTAACCCTAAACTTAACGCGTACACTAACCCTATCCCGTACCCTAACCGAACCCTAACTAATACCCTAACCCTAACTCTAACACTAACCCTATCCATACACTAAGCCTAACCCTAACCCTAACACTAACCCTAACCCGTACTCTAACCCTAACCCTAACCCTAAACCTAACCCTAACACGTACTCTAACCCTAACCCGTACCCTAACACTAACCCTTACCCTAACCCTAAAACTAATCCGTACCCTAACCCTAAACGTAACCCTAACCCGTACCCAAACCCTAACCCTAACACGTACACTAAACCTAATTCTAAGCCTAACCCGCACACTAAACCTAACACTAACCCTAGACCTAACACGTAAACTAAACCTATCCCATACCGAAACCTTAACCCTAACCTGTACCGTAACCCTAACACTAACCCTAACCCTAACCCTAACATTATCCCTAACCCTAACCCGTACACTAACCCTAACACGAACCCTAACCCTAACCCGTACCGTAACCCTACCCGTAGCCTAACCCTAACTCTAACCCTAACCCCTAACCCTAACCCTAACCCTTACCCTAACCTGTACCCAAACGGTAATCCAAACTGTACCCTAACACTACCCAAACCCGTACTCTAACCCTAAACCTAACCCAAAACCCGCACCTTAAACTTAACACTAATCCTAACCCAAACCATAACCCTTAACCGTAACCTAACCCTAACCCATACCTTAACCCAAACCCCAACCTTAATCATAACCCTAACCTGTACCCTAACCCTAAAACTAACCCATACCTTAACCCAAACCCTAGCCCTAACCCGTACTCTAACACTAACCCTAACCTTAACCCTGACCCTAAACCTAACCCTAACCCGTAATCTAACCCTAACCCTAATCCTAACCCTAACCCTAACCCTAACCGTACTCTAACCCTACCCTAACCCTCACCCTAACACTAACCCCTACTGTAACCCTAACCCGTAACATAATCCTAAACCTATCCCGTACCCTATCCCTAACCCTAACTCGTACTCTAACCTTAAACCTGACCCTAACCCTAACCCTAACCCGGAAACTAAACCTAACCCGTACCCTAACCCTAACCCTAACCCTAACCCGTACCCTAACCCTAACCCGTCATCTAACTCAAACCTAACCCTAACCCTAACCCTGACCCTAACCCTAAACCTAACCTGTACCCTAAACCTAACCCATACCCTAACCCTATCCCTAAACCTAACCCTAACCCTAACCCGTACTCTAAACCTAACCCTAACCCTTGACCTAACCCGTACCCAACCCTATCACGTACCCTTACCCTAAACCTAACCCGTACCCAAACCCTAACAGTAACCTAACCCATACCCTAGGGCTAACCCAAACCCTAACTCTAAGCCTAACCTGCACCCTAAACCTAAACCTAACCCTAATCCTAACCATAACCCTAAACCATACCCTAACCCTAACCCATAACCTAGCACTAACCCTAACCTTAACCGTAACCCTAACACGTACCCTAACCCTAAAACTAACCCGTACACTAACCCCAACCCGTACCCTAACCCGTACCATAACCTGATCCCTAACCCTAACCCTGACCCTAAACCTAACCATAACCCGTACCCTCACCCTAACCCGCACCTAAACCTAACCCTAAACCGTAACCTAACCATAACCCGTAAACTAAACCTAACCCTACCCTAAAATTAACGCGTACACTAACACTATCCCGTACCCTAAACCTAACCCTAACCCGTACCCTAAACCTAACCCTAACTCTAACCCTATCCGTACATTAACCATAACCCTAAACCTAACACTACCCTAACCAGTAATCTAACCCTAAACCTAACCCTAACCCGTACTCTAACCCTAAGCCGTACCCTAACACTAACCCTTACCCTAACCCTAAACCTAACCCATACCGTAAACCTAACGTAACCCTAACCCATACACAAAACCTAACCCTAACACGTACCCTAACCCTAAACCTAACCCTAACCCACACACTAAACCTAACCCTAACCCTAGACCAAACACGTAAACTAAACGCATCCCGTAACGAACCCTTAACCTTAACCCGTACTGTAACCCTAACACTAACCCTAAACCTAACCCTAACCCTAACCCTTACCCGTACCCTAACCCTACCCGTAGCCTAACCCTAACTCTAACCCTAACCACTAACCCTAACCCTTACCCTAACACGTACCCAAATGGTAAACCTAACCCGTACCCTAACATGAACCCAAACCCGTACACTAACCCTAACCCTAACCCTAACCCGCACCTTAAATTTAACCCTAACCCTAACCAAAACCATCAGCCTTAACTGTAACCTAACCCTAACCCATACCCTAACCCTAACCCTAACTTTAACCATAACCCTAAACTGTAACCTAACCCTAAATCTAACCCTTACCCTGACCCCAACCCTAACCCTAACCCGTACTCTAACACTAACCCTAACCCTAATCCTGACATTAAACCTAACCCTAACCCTTACAATAACCCTAAACCTAACCCTAACCCACACCCTAAACCTAACCCTAACCCATACCCTATCCCTAACCCGTCACCTAAACCTAACCCTAACTCTAAAGTTAACCCGTAGGCTAACCCGATCCCGTACACTGAAATTAACCCTAAACCGTATCCTATCCCTAAATCTAACCCTAAGCCTAACCCACATTAACCCTAACCCTAACCCTAACCCTAACCTGTACCCTAAACCTAACCCATACCCTAAACCTAACCCTAAACCTAACCCTAACCCTAAACCGTACCCTAAACCTAACCCTAACCCTTGACCTAACCCGTACCCAACCCTATCCCGTATCCTAACCCTAACCCGTACCCAAACCCTAACAGTAACCAGTAACCCTAACCCATACCCTAGGGCTAACCCAAACCCTAACTCTAAGCCTAACCCGCACCCTAAACCTAAACCTAAACCTAACCCTAATCATAACCCTAACCCGTACCCTAACCCTAACCCATACCCTAACACTAACCCTAACCTTAACCATAACCCTAACCCGTACCCTAAACCTAAAACTAACCCGTACCCTAATCCCAACCCTAACCCTAACCCGTACCATAACCCTATCCCTAACCCTAACCCTGACCCTAAACCTAACCATAACCCGTACCCGAACCCTAACCCGTACCTAAACCTAACCCTAACCCGTACCCTAACCCTAACCCATAACCTAACCCTAACCCTAACCATAAACATAACGCGTACACTAACCCTACCCCGTACCCTAACCTAACCCTAACTAATACCCTAACCCTAACCCTAACACTAACCCTATCCGTACACTAACCCTAACCCTAACCCAAACACTAACCCTAACCAGTACTCTAACCCTAAACCTAACCCTAAAACTAACCCGTACCCTAACCCTAAACGTAACCCTAAACCATACCAAACCCTAACCCTAACACGTATCTTAACCCTAACCCTAAGCCTAACCAGCACACTAAACCTAACCCTAACCCTAGACCTAACACGTAAACTAAACCTATCCCGTACCAAAACTTTAACCCTAACCCGTTCCATAACCTTAACACTAACCCTAACCCTAACATTATGCCTAAGCCTAACCCGTATGCTAACCCTAACCCAAACCCTAACCCGCACCTTAAACTTAACACTAACCCTAACACAAACCATAACCCTTAACCGTAACCTAACCCTAACCCATACCCTAACACCAGCCCTAACCTTAATCATAAACCTAACTTGTACCCTAAACCTAAAACTAACCCGTACCCTAACACCAACCCTAACTCTAACCCCTACACTAACACTAACCCTAAACCTAACCCTGACCCTAAATCTAACCCTAACCCATACCCTAACCCTCACCCGTCACCTAAACCTAACCTTAACCCTAAAGTTAACCCGTACTCTAACCCTATCCCGAACCCTGAACCTAACCCTAATCCGTATCCTAACACTAAATCTAACCCTAAGCCTAACCGGTACATTAACCCTAACCCTAACCATAACACTAACCCTACCCGGTACTTTAACCCTAACCCTAACCTAACCCTAAACCTAAACCTAACCCTAACCCGTACCCTATCCCTAACACGTACCCTAACCATAACCCTAACCCTAACCCTTACCAGCACACTAAACCTAACACTAACCCTAGACCTAACACGTACACTAACCCTATATCGTACCGTAACCTTAACCCTAACCCATACCGTAACTCTAACACTAACCCTAAGCCTAACCCTAACCCTAACCCAATCCCGTACACTAACCCTAACCCGTACCCAAATCCTAACCCTAACCCTAACCCTATCCGTACACTAACCCTAAGCCTAACCCTAACACTAACCCTAACCCGTACTCTAACCCTAACCCGTACCCTAACACTAACCCTTACCCTAACCCTAAACCTAAAACGTACCCTAACCCTAACCTGTAACCTAAACCTAACCCTACCCCTGAACATAACCCATACGCTAACCCTTTCCCGTACACTAAACCTAACCCTAACCCGTACCCTAAACCTAACCCTATCCGTACACTAACCCTAACCCTAACCCTAACCCTAACCCTAACCCTAAACCTAACACGAACCATAAACCGTACTCTAACCCTAACCCTAACCCTAAACCTAACCCTAACCCGAACTCTAACCCTAATCTGTACCCTAACACTAACCCTAACCCTAACACTAACCCTAACACGTACTCTAACCCTAAAAATAACCCTAACTCTAACCCTAACACATACTATAACCCTAACCCTAACCCGTACACTAACCCTATTCCGTAGCCTAACCCTAACTCTAAACCTAACCCCTAACCCTAAAGCTAATACTAACCCTTAACCTAACCCGTACACAAAGGGTAAGCCTAACCCGTACCTTAACACTAACCCAAACCCGTACGCTGAACCTAACCCTAACCCTACCTCTAACCCTAAACTGAACCCTAAACTTAACCCTACCCTAACCCTAACCATAACACTTAACCGTACCGTAACCCTAAACCACACGCTAACCCTAACCCTAACTTAAACCGTAACCCTAACCCGTACCCTAACCCTAAAACTAACCCGTACCCTAACCCCAACCCTAACACTAACCCATACCCTAACACTAACAATAACCCTAACCCTGACCCTAAACCTAACCCTAACCCGTACACTAACCCTAACCCTAACACTAACCCGCTCCCTAAACCTAACCCTAACCCGTACTCTAACCCTAACCCGTAAACTAAACCTAACCCTAACCCTAAACTTAACCCGTATGCTAACCTTATCCCGTACACTAAACCTAACATTAACCCGTAACCTAACCCTAAACCTAAACCTAAGCCGAACTCGTACATTAACCCTAACCCTAACACTAACACTAACACTACCCCATACCCTAACCCTAACCCTAACACTAATCCTAACCCTAACACGTACCCTAACCCTAAACCTAAACATTTCCCTAACCCTAACACTAACCCTAACCCGTAATCTAACCCTAACCCTAACCCTAACCCTAACCCTAACCCTAACCGTACTCTAACCCTGCCCTAACCCTCACCCTAACCCTAACCCGTACTGTAACCTAACCTGTAACATAATCCTAACCCTATCCCGTACCCTATCCCTAACCCTAACTCGTACTCTAAACCTAAACCTGACCCTAACCCTAACCCTAACCCGTAAACTAATCCTAACCGGTACCCTAACCCTAACCCTAACTCTAACCCTATCCGTACATTAACCATAACCCTAAACCTAACACTACCCTAACCAGTAATCTAACCCTAAACCTAACCCTAACCCGTACTCTAACCCTAAGCAGTACCCTAACACTAACCCTTACCCTAACCCTAAACCAAACCCATGCCATAACCCTAAACGTAACCCTAACCCGTACCCAAACCCTAACCCTAACACGTACCTAACCCTAAAAGTAACCCTAACCCACACACTAAACCTAACCCTAACCCTAGACCTAACACGTAAACTGAACGTATCCCGTACCGAACCCTTAAACTTAACCCGTACTGTAACCCTAACCCTAACCCTAACCCTAAACCTAACCCTAACCCTAACCCATACACTAACCCTAATCCGAACGCTAACCCTAACCCGTAACCTAAGCCTACCTGTAGCCTAACCCTAACTCTAACCCTAACCCCTAAACCTAACCCTCACCCTTACCCTGCCCGTACCCAAATGGTAAACCCAACCCGTACCCTAAGACAAACCCAAACCCGTACTCTAACCCTAACCCCAACCCGCACCTTAAACTTAACCCTAACCCTAACCCAAACCATAAGCCTTAACCGTAACCTAACCCTAACCCATACCCTAACCCTAACCCTAACCTTAACCATAACCCTAACCTGTACCCTAACCCTAAAACTAACCCGTAACCTGACCCCAACCCTAACCCTAACCCGTACTCTAACACTAACCCTAATTCTAACCCTGACCCTAAACCTAACCCTAAGCCTCACACTAACCCTAACCCTAACCCTAACCCGCACCCTAAACCTAACCCTAACCCGTACCCTAAACCTAACCCGTAAACTAAACCTAACCCTAACCCTAAACTTAACCCGTACGCTAACCGTATCCCATACCCTAAACCTAACCCTAACCCGTACCCTAACTCTAACCCTAACTCTAACCCTATCCGTACATTAACCATAACCCTAAACCTAACACTACCCTAACCAGTAATCTAACCCTAAACCAAACCCTACCCCGTACTCTAACCCTAATCCGTACCCTAACACTAACCCTTACCCTAACCCTAAACCAAACCCATGCCATAACCCTAAACGTAACCCTAACCCGTACCCAAACCCTAACCCTAACACGTACCTAACCCTAAACCTAACCCTAACCCGCACACTAAACCTAACCCTAACCCTAGACCTAACACGTAAACTGAATGTATCCCGTACCGAACCCTTAACCTTAATCCGTACTGTAACCCTAACACTAACCCTAACCCTAACCCTAACCCTAAACCTAACACTAACCTATACACTAACCCTAATCCGAACCCTAACCCTAACCCATAACCCAAGCCTACCTGTAGCCTAACCCTAACTCTAACCCTAACCCCTAATCCTAAGCCTCACCCTTACCCTGCCCGTACCCAAATGATAAACCCAACCCGTACCCTAAGATGAACCCAAACCCGTACTCTAACCCTAACCCTAACCCGCACCTTAAACTTAACCCTAACCCTAACCCAAACCATAAGCCTTAACCGTAACCTAACCCTAACCCATACCCTAACCCTAACCCTAACCTTAACCATAACCCTAACCTGTACCCTAACCCTAAAACTAACCCGTAACCTGACCCCAACCCTAACCCTAACCAGTACTCTAACACTAACCCTAATTCGAAACCTGACCCTAAACCTAACCCTAAGCCTTACACTAAACCTAACCCTAACCCTAACCCGCACCCTAAACCTACCCCTAACCCGTACCCTAAACCTAACCCATAAACTAAACCTAACCCTAACCCTAAACTTAACCCGTAGGCTAACTGTATCCCGTACCCTAAACCTAACCCTAACTTGTATCCTAACACAAAACCTAACCCTAAGCCTAATCCGCACATTACCCAAACCCTAACCCTAACACTAACCCTACCTCGTACCCTAGCCCTAACCCTACCCTAACCCTAACCCGTACCCTAACACTAACCTAACCCTAACCCTAACACTAACCCTACCCCGTACTCTGACCCTAACCATAACCCTAACCCTTACACTAACCCTAACACTAACCCTAACCCGTATTCTAACCCTAACCCTAACCCTAACCGTACACTAACCCTAACCCTAAACCTCACCCTAACCCTAACCCATACTGTAACCCTAATCCTAACCCGTACCCTAACCCTAACCCTAACTCGTACACTAACCCTAACCCTAACCCTGACCATAACCCTAAACCTAACCCGTACCCTAAACCTAACCCGTACTTTGACCCTAACCCTAACCCTAACCCTAACCCGTACCCTAAACCTAATCCTAACCTTAACTCGTACCGTATCCCTAACCCTAACCCTGACCCTAACCCTAAGCAAAACCCGTACCCTAAGCCTAACCCATACCCTAACCCTAACCCTAAACCTAACCATAACCCTAACCCGTACCCTAAAACGAAACCTAACCTTTCACCTAACCCGTACCCAAACCTATCCCGTACCCTAACCCTAACCCAAACCCGTACCCGAAACCTAACAGTAACCCTAACCCATACCCTAGCGCTAACCCTAACCCTAACCCTAACCGTGACCATAACACTAACCCTATTCCGTACCCTAACCCTAAACCGTACCCTAACACTAACCCTAAATCTAACCCATACCCTAACCCTAAACTTAACCCTAGCCCGTACCCAAACCTTAACCCTATCACGTATGCTAACCCTAATTTTAACCCTACCCTAACCCACACACTGAACCTAACACTAACCCTAGACCTAACACGTACACTAACCCTATCCCATACCCTAACCTTAACCCTAACCCGTACCGTGACCCTTACACTAACCCTAACCCTAACCCTAACCCTAACACTAAGCCGTACACTAACCCTAACCCGAATCTTAACCCTAACCCTAACCCGTACCCTAAACCTACCCGTAGCCTAATCCTAAATCTAACCCCAACCCCTAACCCTAAGACTAACCCTAACCCTTACCCTAAACCGTACCCAAACGGTAAACCTAACCCGTACCCTAACACTAACGCAAACCCGTACTCTAAACCTAACCCTAACCCTAACCCGCACCCTAAACTTAACTCTAACCCTAACCCAAACCACAACACTTAACCGTAACCTAACCCTAACCCATACCCTAAACCTAACCCCAACCTTAACCTTAACCCTAACCTGTACCCTAACCCTAAAACTAACCTATAACCTAAACCCAAACCTACCCCTAACCCATACTCTAACACTAACCTTAAACCTAACCCTGACCCTAAACCTAACCCTAACCCTTACACTAACCCTAACCCTAACCCTAACCCGGACCCTAAACCTAACTCTAACCAGTACCCTAAACCTAACCCGTAACCTAAACGTAACCCTAACCCCATATTTAACCCATACACTAACCCTATCCCATACCCTGAACCTAAACCTAAACCGTATCCTAACCCTAAATCTAACCCTAAGCCTAACCCGTACATTAAACCTAACCCTAACCCTAACCCTAACACTGAACCTACCCCGTACTTCAACCCTAACCCTAACCCTAACCCTAAACCTAAACCTAACCCGTACCCTAACCCTAACTCGTAACCTAAATGTAACCCTAAACCTAAACTTAACCCGTACGCTAACCCTATCCCGTACCCTGACCTAACCCTAATCTGTATCCTAACCTTATAGCTAACCCTAAGCCTAACCCTTACATTAACCCTAACCCTAACCCTAACACTAACCCTACCCCGCACTTTAACCCTAACCCTAACCCACAACCGTACCCGTACCCTAACCCTAACCCTAACCCTAAGCCTGACCCTAACCCTAACCCTAACCCGTACCCTAAACCTAACCCTAAACCTGACCCTAATCCTAACCTTAACCAGTACCCTAAACCTAAGCCATACCCTAACCCTAACCCTAAACCTGACCCTAACCCTAACCCGTACCCTAAACCTAACCCTAACCCTTGACCTAACCCATACCCAACCCTATCCCATACCCTAAACCTAAACCTAACCCGTACCCAAACCATAACAGTAACCCTAACCCATACCCTAGCGCTAACCCTAAACCTAACTCTAACCCTAAACCGCACCCTAAACCTAAACCTAACCCTAACCCTAACCATAATCCTTAACCGTACCCTAACCCTAAGCCATACCCTAACACTAACCCTAACCTTAACCGTAACCCTAACCCGTACCCTAACTCTAACCCGCACCTAAACCTAACCCTAACCCGTACCCTAACCCTAACCTCCACCTAATACTAACCCTAACCCGTACCCTAACACTAACCCATAACCTAAACCTAACCCTAACCCTAAACTTAACCCATACACTAACCCTATCCCGTACCCTAAACCTAACCCTTACACGTACCCTAACCCTAACACTAACCCTACCCTATCCATACACTAAACCTAACCCTAACCCTAACACTAACCCTAACCCATAATCTAACCCTAACCCTAACCCTAACCCGTACTCTAACCCTATCCCGTGCCCTAATACTAAACCTTACCAACCCTAACCCTAAACCTAATCCTAACCCGTACTCTAAACCTATCCCGTACTCTAACACTAACCCTTAACGTAACCCTAAACCTAACCCGTAACCTAACCCTAAACGAAACACTAACCCGTACCCAAACCCTAACCCTAACACGTACCCTAAACCTAACCCTAACCCTCACCTTAACCCTAACCAGTACTGTAACCCTAACTCGTACCATAACCCTAACCCTAAACCGTACCCTAAACCTAACCCTAATTCGTACCCTAACCCTAACCATAACCCTGACCCTAAACCTAACCCTAACCTGTACCGTAAACCTAAACCTAACCCATACCCTAACCCTAACCATAACCCTAAACCTGACCCTAACCCTAACCCTAACCCGTACCCTAAGCCTAACCCGTACCCGTACCCGTACCTTAACCCTAACCCTAACACTAACCCTACCCCGTATTCTAACCCTAATCCTAACCCGTACCCGTACCCGTACCCTAACCCTAACCCTAACACTAACCCTAAACCGTACTCTAGCCCTAACCCTAACGCTAAGATTAACCGTACTCTAACCCTAACCCTAACCCTCACCCTAAACCTAACCCGTACTCTAACCCTAACCCGTACTATAACCCTAACGCTAACATTAACAGTAACCCGTACTCTAACCTTAACCCTAACCGTACTCTAACCCTAACCCTAACCCTCACCCTAACACTAACCCATACTGTAACCCTAACCCGTACCATAACCCTAACACTAACCCGTACCCTAACCCTAACCCTAACTCATACACTAACCCTAACCCTGACCCTAACCCTAACCGTACTCTAACCCTAACCCTAACCCTCACCCTAACACTAACCCGTACTGTAACCCTAACACGTTCCATAACCCTAATCCTAACCCGTACCCTAAACCTAACCCGTACCCTAACCCTAACCCTAACCCTACCGGTACACTAAACCTAACCCTAACCCTAAATCGTACCCTAACCCTAACCCTAACATGGACCCTAACCCTAAACCTAAACCGTACCCTAAACCTAACCCGTACCCTAACCCTAACTCTAACCCTAACCCGTACTATAACCCTAACCCTAACCCTAACTCTAATACTAACCCGTACTCTAACCCTATCCCGTCGCCTAACCCTAACTCTAAACCTTATCCCAAAACCTAACCCTTACCCTAACCCGTACCCAAATGGTAAATCTAACCCGTACCCTAACACTAACCCAAACCCGTACTCTAACCCTAACCGTAACCCTAACCCTAACCCTAAACCACACCCTAAAATTAACCCTAACCCTAACCATAACCATTAACCGTACCCTAACCCTAACCCACACCCTAACACTAACCCTAACTTTAACCGTAACCCTAACCCGTACCCTAACCCTAAAACTACCCCGTACCCTAACCCCAAACCTAACCCTAACCCATACTCTAACAGTAACCCTAACCATAACCCTGACCCTAAAGATAACCCAAACCAGTACACTAACCCTAACCCTAACCCTAACCCTAACCGGTACCCTAAACCTAACCCTAATCCGTACCCTAACCCTAACCCGTAACCTAAACCTAACCCTAACCCTAAACTTAACCCGAACGCTAAACCTATTCCGTACCCTAAATCTAACCCTAACCCGTAACCTAACCCTAAACCTAACCCTAAGCCTAACCCGTACTTTAACCCTCACCCTAACCGTAACACTAACCCTACCCCGTACTCTAACCCTAACCTAACCCTAACCCTAAACCTAACCCATACCCTAATCCTACCCTAACCCTTTCCCTAACCCTAACACTAACCCTAACCCGTACTCTAACCCTAAACTTAACCCAAACCCTAACCCTAACCGTATTCTAACCATAACCCTAAACCTCACCCTAACCTTAACCCGTACTGTAACCCTAACCTGTAACATAACCCGTACCCTAACCCGTTCCCTAACCATAACCCTAACTCGTACCCTAAACCTAACCCTAACCCTAAACTTAACGTGTACACTAACCCTATCCCGTACCCTAAATTAACCCTAACCCGTACCGTAACCCTAACCCTAACCCTATCAGTACACGCACCCTAACCCTAGCACTAACACTAAACCTAACCTGTACTCTAAACCTAACCCTAACACTAAACCTAACACTAACCCGTAACCTAACCCTAAAACTAACCTGTACCCTAACACTAACCCTAACGCTAACCTAACCCTAACCCTAACTCGTACACTAACCCTAACGCGAAGCTTAACCCTAACCCTAACCCATAACCTAACCCTAACCCTAAACTTAACCATAACCCTAATCCATACCCTAACCTTAAAACTAAACCGTAACCTAACCCCAAACCTAACCCTAACCCGTACCCTAACACTAACCCTAACCCTAACCCTGACCCTAAACCTAAACCTACCCCTTCCACTAACCCTAACCCTAACCCAACCCGCACCCTAAACCTAACCCTAACCCGTACCCTACCCCTAAACCGTAACCTAAACCGAACCAAACCCTAAACTTAACCCGTTCGCTAACTCTATCCTGTACCCTAAACCTAAACCTAACCCGTATCTTAACCCTAACCTAACCCCAAGCCTAACCCGTACATTATCCCTAACCCTAACCCTAACACTAACCCTACCCCGTACTCTAACCCTAACCCTCAACCTAACCCTAACCCGAACCCGTACCCTAAAACTAACCCTAACCCTAACTCGTACCCTAACCCTAACCCTAACCTTAAACCTGACCCTAACCCTAACCTTAACCCGTACTTTAAACCTAACCCATACCCTAACACTAACCATAAAATTAACCCTAACCCTTGACCTAACCCCTACCCAACCCTATCTCGTACGCTAAACCTAACCCTAAACCGTACCCAAACCCTAACAGTAACCCTAACACATACCCTAGCGTTAACCCTAACTCTAACCCTAAGCCAAACCCGCAACCTAAACCTAATCGTCACCCTAACCCTAACCATAACACTTACCCGTACCCTAACCCTAACTATAACCTAACCCTAAACCTAACCCTGACCCTAACCCTAACCATACCCTAAACCTAACCCGTACCCTAACCCTTACCCTAACACTAACCGGTACCCTAAACCTAACCATAACCCTAACTAATACCCTAACCCTAACCCTAAACCTATCCCTAACCCTAACCCTGACACTAAACCTAACCCTAACCCGTACCCTAACCCTAACCCACACCTAAGCCTAACCCTTACCCGTACCCTAACAATAACCCGTAACCTAAACCTAACCCTAACCCTAAACTTAACCCGTACACTAACCCTATACCGTACCCTAAACCTAACCCTAACCTGTACCCTAACCCTAACCCTAACCCTAACCCTATCCGTACACTAACCCTAACCCTAACACTAACACTAAGCCTAACCCGTACTCTACATCTAACCCTAACCCCAAGCCTAACACTAACCCATACCCTAAACCTAAAACTAACCCGTACCCTAACACTAACCCTAACTCTAACACTGACCCGAAACCTAACCCTAACCCGTACCATAACCCTAACCTGTAACCTAAACCTAACCCTAACCCTAAACTTAACCCGTACGCTAACCCTATCCCGTACCCTAAACCTAACCCTAACTCTTATCCTAATCCTAAACCTAACCCTAAGCCTAACCCGTACATTAACCCTAACCCTAACCCTAACACTAACCGTAACCCGTACTCTAACCCAAACCCTAACCGTACTCTAACCCTAACCCTAACCCTCACCCTAACACTAACACGTACTGTAACCCTAACCCATACCGTAACCCTAAACCTAACCCATACCCTAACCTTAACCCTAACTCGTACACGAACCGTAACCCTGACCCTAACCCTAACCGTACTCTAACCCTAACCCTAACCCTCACACTAACACTAACCCGTACTGTAACCCTAACACGTACCATAACCCTAACCCTAACCCGTACCCTAAATGTAACCCTAACCCTAAATCATACCCTGACCCTAACCCTAACAGGGACCCTAACCCTAAACCTAACCCGTACCCTAACCCTAACCCGTACCCTAAACCTAACCCTAACCCTAAATCATACCCTGACCCTAACCCTAACAGGGACCCTAACCCTAAACCTAACCCGTACCCTAAACCTAACCCGTACCCTAAGCCTAACACTAACCCGTACCCTAAACCGAAAACTAACCCGTACCCTAACACTAACCCTAACTCTAACACTGACCCGAAACCTAACCCTAACCCGTACCATAACCCTAACCTGTAACCTAAACCTAACCCTAACCCTAAACTTAACCCGTACGCTAACCCTATCCCGTACCCTAAACCTAACCCTAACTCTTATCCTAATCCTAAACCTAACCCTAAGCCTAACCCGTACATTAACCCTAACCCTAACCCTAACACTAACCGTAACCCGTACTCTAACCCAAACCCTAACCGTACTCTAACCCTAACCCTAACCCTCACCCTAACACTAACACGTACTGTAACCCTAACCCATACCGTAACCCTAAACCTAACCCATACCCTAACCTTAACCCTAACTCGTACACGAACCGTAACCCTGACCCTAACCCTAACCGTACTCTAACCCTAACCCTAACCCTCACACTAACACTAACCCGTACTGTAACCCTAACACGTACCATAACCCTAACCCTAACCCGTACCCTAAATGTAACCCTAACCCTAAATCATACCCTGACCCTAACCCTAACAGGGACCCTAACCCTAAACCTAACCCGTACCCTAACCCTAACCCGTACCCTAAACCTAACCCTAACCCTAAATCATACCCTGACCCTAACCCTAACAGGGACCCTAACCCTAAACCTAACCCGTACCCTAAACCTAACCCGTACCCTAAGCCTAACACTAACCCGTACCCTAAACCGAAAACTAACCCGTACCCTAACACTAACCCTAACTCTAACACTGACCCGAAACCTAACCCTAACCCGTACCATAACCCTAACCTGTAACCTAAACCTAACCCTAACCCTAAACTTAACCCGTACGCTAACCCTATCCCATACCCTAAACCTAACCCTAACTCTTATCCTAACCCTAAACCTAACCCTAACCCTAACCCGTACTATAACCCTAACCCTAACCCTAACCCTAATACTAACCCGTAATCTAACCCTATCCCGTAGCCTAACCCTAACTCTAACCCTAACCCCTAAACCTAACCCTTACCCTAACCCGTACCTAAATGGTAAACCTAACCCGTACCCTAACACTAACCCAAACCCATATTCTAACCCTAACAGTAACCCTAACCCTAACCCTAAACCGCACCCTAAACTTAACCCTATCCCTAAGCCTAACCATAACCCTTAACCGTACCCTAATCCTAACCCACACCCTAACCCTAATCCTAACTTTAACCATAACCCTAACACGTACCCTGACCCTAAAACTAACCCGTACCCTAACCCCAAACTTAACTCTAACCCATACCTTAACAGTAACCCTAACACTAACCCTGACCCTAAAAATAACCCTAACCAGTACACTAACCCTAACCCTAACCCTAACCGGTACCCTAAACCTAACCCTAATCCGTACCCTAACCCTAACCCGTAACCTAAACCTAAACCTAACCCTAATCTTAACCCGTACGCTAAACCTATTCCGTACCCTAAATCTAACCTTAACCCGTAACCTAACCCTAAACCTAACCCTAAGCCTAACCCGTACTTTAACCCTCACCCTAACCGTAACACTAACCCTACCCCGTACTCTAACCCTAACCTAACCCTAACCCTAAACCTAACCCATACCCTAATCCTACCCTAACCCTTTCCCTAACCCTAACACTAACCCTAACCCGTACTCTAACCCTAAACTTAACCCAAACCCTAACCCTAACCGTATTCTAACCATAACCCTAAACCTCACCCTAACCTTAACCCGTACTGTAACCCTAACCTGTAACATAACCCGTACCCTAACCCGTTCCCTAACCATAACCCTAACTCGTACCCTAAACCTAACCCTAACCCTAAACTTAACGTGTACACTAACCCTATCCCGTACCCTAAATTAACCCTAACCCGTACCGTAACCCTAACCCTAACCCTATCAGTACACGCACCCTAACCCTAGCACTAACACTAACCCTAACCCTAACCCTAACCCTAACCGGTACCCTAAACCTAACCCTAATCCGTACCCTAACCCTAACCCGTAACCTAAACCTAAACCTAACCCTAATCTTAACCCGTACGCTAAACCTATTCCGTACCCTAAATCTAACCCTAACCCGTAACCTAACCCTAACCGTAACACTAACCCTACCCCGTACTCTAACCCTAACCTAACCCTAACCCTAAACCTAACCCATACCCTAACGCTACCCTAACCCTTTCCCTAACCGTAACACTAACCCTAACCCGTACTCTAACCCTAACCTTAACCCTAACCCTAACCCTAACCGTACTCTAACCATAACCCTAAACCTCACCCTAACCCTAACCCGTACTGTAACCCTAACCCATAACATAAACCGTACCCCAACCCGTACCCTAAACCTAAACTTAACTCATACCCTAAACCTAACCCTAAACCTAAACTTAACGCGTACACTAACCCTATCCTGTACCCTAAACCTAACCCTAACCCGTACCGTAACCCTAACCCTAACCCTATCCGTACACTCACCCTAACCCTAACACTAACACTAAACCTAACCTGTACTCTAAACCTAACCCTAACCTAAACCTAACCCTAACCCGTAACCTAACCCTAAAACAAACCCGTACCCTAACACTAACCCTAACCCTAACCCTAACCCTAACACTAACCCGTACACTAACCCTAACCCGAACCTTAACCCTAACCCTAACCCGTACCCTAACCCTACCCGTAGCCTAATCCTAACTCTAACCCTAACCCCTAACCCTAAGCCTAACCCTAACCCTTACCCTAACCCGTACCCAAACGGTAAATCTAACCCGTACCTTTACACTACCCAAACCCGTACTCTAACCCTAACCCTAACCCTAACCCGCACCCTAAATTTAACTCTAGCCCTAACCCAAACCATAACCCTTAACCGTAACTTAACCCTAACCCATAACCTAACCCTAACCCTAACCTTAACCATAACCCTAATCCATTCCCTAAACCTAAAACTAACCCGTAACCTAACCCCAAACCTAACCCTAACCCGTACCCTAACACTAACCCTAACACTAACCCTGACCCTAAACCTAAACCTACCCCTTACACTAACCCTGACCCTAACCCAACCCGCACCCTAAACCTAACCCTAACCCGTACCCTAACCATAACCCGTAACCTAAACCGAACCAAACCCTAAACTTAACCCGTTCGCTAACCCTATCCCGTACCCTAAACCTAACCCTAACCCATATCCTAACCCTAACCTAACCCTAAGCCTAACCCGTACATTAACCCTAACCCTAACACTAACCCTAACCCGTACTCTAACCCTAACCCTAACCCGTACCCTAAAACTAACCCTAACCCTAACTCGTACCCTAACCCTAACCCTAAACCTGACCCTAACCCTAACCTTAACCCGTACCCTAAACCTAACCCACACCCTAACCCTAACCCTAACCTAACCCTAACCCTAACCCGTACACTAAACCTAACCCTAACCCTTGACCTAACCCGTACCCAACCCTATGCCGTAGCCTAAACCTAACCCTAATACGTACCCAAACTCTAACAGTAACCCTAACCCATACCCTAGCGCTAACGCTAAACCTAACCCTAAACCTTTCCCGTACCCTAAACCTAACCTAACCCTAACCTTAACCATAATCCTTACCCGTACCCTAACCCTAACCCATACCCTAACACTAACCCTGAAATTAACCGTAACCCTAACCCGTACCCTAACCCTAACCCACACCTAAACTTAACCCTAACCCGTACCCTAACCCTAAACCATAAACTAAACCTAACCCTAACCCTAAACTTAACCCGTACACTAACCCTATCCCGTACCCTAAACCTAACCCTTACACATACCTTAACCCTAACACTAACCCTAACCCTATCCGTACATTAAACCTAACCCTAACCCTAACACTAACCCTAACCCGTACTCTAAACCTAACCCTAACCCTGAACCTAACCCTAACCCGTACTCTAACCCTATCCCTTACCCTAACACTAACCCTTACCAACCCTAACCCTAAACCTAACCCTAACCCGTACTCTAAACCTATCCCGTACCCTAACACTAACCCTTAACCTAACCCTAAACCTAACCCGTAACCTAACCCAAACCCTAACCCTAACCAAACACAAACCCTCACCTAAACCTAACCCAATCCCGTACCTTAAACCTAACCCTAACCCGTACCAAACCCTAACCCTAACCCTTCCCTAACCCTTACCCAAACGGTAAACCTAACCCGTACTCTAACCCTAACCCTAACCATAACCATAACCCTAAACCGCAATCTAAACATAACCCTAACCCTAACCATAACCATTAACCGTACCCTAACCCTAACTCACACCCTAACATAACCCTAACTTTATCCGTAACCCTAACACATACCCTAATCCTAAAACTAACCCGTACCCTAACCCCAACTCTAACCCTAACCCGTACCCTAAATCTAACCCTAACCCTAAACCTGACCCTAAACCTAACCCTAACCCGTACACTAACCCTAACTCTAACCCGTAACCTAAACCTAACCCTAACCCTAAACTTAACCTGTACGCTAAACCTATTCCATACCCTAAACCTAACCCTAACCTGTAAACTAACCCTAAACGTAAACATAAGCCTAACCCACACTTTAACCCTCACCCTAACCGTAACACTAACCCTACCCCGTACTCTAACCCTAACCTAACCCTAACCCTAAACCTAACCCATACCCTAACCCTAACCCTAACCCTTTCCCTAACCCTAACTCTAACACTAACCTTACTCCGTACTTTAACCCTAACCCTAACCCTCACCCAAACCCTATCCCGTACTGTAACCCTAACCCGTAAAATAACCCTAAACCTAACCCGTACCCTAACCCTAACACTAAATCGTACCCTAAACCTAACCCTTATCCTAACCCTAACCCTAAACCTTACCCTAACCCGTACCCAAACGGTAAACCTAACTCCTACCCTAACACTAACCCAAACTCGTACTCTAACCCTAACCCTATCCCTAAACCTAACCCTAAACCGCACCCTAAACTTAACCCTGACCCTAACCTTAAAAATAACCCTTAACCGTACCCTAACCCTAACCCACACCCTAACCCTAACCCTAACTTTAACCATAAACCTAACCCGTACCCTAACCCTAAAACTAACCCGTACTCTAACCCCAAACCTAACCCTAACTCATACCCTAACACTAACCCTAACCCTAACCCTGACCCTAAACCTAACCCTAACCCGTACACTAACCCTAACCCTAACCCTAACCCGAACCCTAAACCAAACCCTAACCAATACCCTAACATTAACCCATAACCTAAACATAACCCTAACACTAAACTTAACCCATACGCTAACCCTATCCCGTACCATAACCCTAACCCTAACTTGTAACCTAATTCTAACCTAAATCTAAGCCTAACCCGTACATTAACCCTATCCCTAACCCTAACACTAACCCTACCCAATACTCTAACCCTAACCCTAACCCTAAGCCTAACACATAACCTAACCCTAAACCTTTGGCTAACCCTAACCCTAACCCCAACACAAACCCTCACCGTACTCTAACCCTAACCCTCACCCTCACCCTAACCCTAACCCGTACTCTAAACCTAACCCGTAACATAACCCAAACCCTAACCCGTACCCTAACCCTAACCCTATCTCATACCCTAAACCTAACCCTGACCCTAACACTAACCCTAACCCGTAACCTAAACCTAACCCGTACACTAACCCTAACCCGAAACCTAAACCTAAGCCTAACCCGCACCCTAAATCTAAACCTAACCCTAACCATAACCCTTACCCGTACCCTAACCCTAACCCATAACCTATCACTAACCCTAACCTTAACCGTAACCCTAACCCGTACCCTAACCCTAAACCTAACCCTAGACCTAACACGTACAGTAAACCTATCCCTTACCATAAGCTTAACCCTAACCCGTACCGTAACCCTAAAACTGACCCTAACCCTAAACCTAACCCTAACCCGTACACGAACCCTAACCCGAACCCTAACCCTAGACCTAACCCGTACCCTAAACCTACCCGTAGCCTAACCCTAACTCTAACCCTAACCCCTAACCCTAACCCTAACCCTTCCCTAACCAGTACCCAAATGGTTAACCTAACCCATACCCTAACACTAACCCAAAAACGTACTCTAACCCTAACTCTAACTCTAACCCGCAGCCTAAACTTAACCCTAACCCTAACCCAAACCATAACCCTTAACCGTAACCTAACCCTAACCCATACCCTAACCCTAAACCTAACCTTAACCATAACCCTAACCTGTACCCTAACCATAAAACTAACCCGTAACCTGACCCCAACCCTAACCCTAACCCGTACACTAACAGTAACCCTAATTCTAACCCTGACCCTAAACCTAACCCTAACCCTTACACTAACCCTAACCCTAACCCTAACCTGCACCCTAAACCTAACCCTAACCCGTACCCTAACCCTAAACCGTAACCTAAACCTAACCCTAGCCCTAAAGTTAACCCGTACGCTAACCCTATCCCGAAACCTGAACCTAAACCTAAACCGTATCCTAACGCTAAATCTAACCCTAAGCCTAACCCACATTAACCCTAACACTAACCCTAACCCTAACCTGTACCCTAAACCTAACCCATACCCTAAACCTAACCCTAAACCTAACCCTAACCCGTACACTAAACCTAAACCTAACCCTTGACCTAACCCGTACCCAACCCTATCCCGTACCCTAACCCTAACCCTAACCCATAACCAAACCCTAACAGTAACCCTAACCCATACCCTAGGGCTAACCCTAACCCTAACTCTAAGCCTAACCCGCACCCTAAACCTAAACCTAACCCTAACCCTAACCATAACCCTAAACCGTACCCTAAACCTAAACTTAACTGTAACCCTAACCCGTACCCTAACCCTAAAATTAACCTGTACCCTAACCCCAACCCTAACCCTAACCCGTACCATAACCCTATCCCTAACCCTAACCCTGACCCTAAACCTAACCATAACCCGTACCCTAACCCTAACCCGCACCTAAAACTAACCCTAACCTGTACCCTAACCCTAACCCATAACTTAAACCTAACCCTAACCCTAAACTTAATGCGTACACTAACCCTATCCCGTACCCTAACCGAACCCTAACTAATACCCTAAACCTAACCCTAACACTAACCCTATCCATACATTAACCCTAACCCTAACCCTAACAATAACCCTAACCGGTACTCTAACCCTAACCCTAACCCTAAACCTAACCCTAACACGTACTCTAACCCTAACCCGTACCCTAACACTAACCCTTACCCTAACCCTGAAACTAACCCGTACCCTAACCCTAAACGTAACCCTAACCCATACCCAAACCCTAACCCTAACACGTACCCTAACCCTAACCCTAAGCCTAACCCGCACACTAAACCTAACACTAACCCTAGACCTAACACGTAAACTAAACCTATCCCATACCGAACCTTAACCCTAACCTGTAGCGTAACCCTAACACTAACCCTAACCCTAACCAACATTATCCCTAACCCTAACCCATACACTAACCCTAACACGAACCCTAACCCTAACCCGTACCCTAACCCTACCCGTAGCCTAACCCTAACTCTAACCCTAACCCCGAACCCTAACCCTAACCCTAACCCTTACCCTAACCTGGACCCAAACGGTAATCCAAACCGTACCCTAACACTAACCCAAACCCGTACTCTAACCCTAAACCTAACTCTAACCCGCACCTTAAACTTAACACTAATCCTAACCCAAACCATAACCCTTAACCGCAACCTAACCCTAACCCATACCTTAATCCAAACCCTAACCTTAATCATAACCCTAACCTGTACCCTAACCCTAAAACTAACCCATACCTTAACCCAAAACCTAAACCCTAACCCGTACTCTAACACTAACCCTAACCCTAACCCTGACCCTAAACCTAACCCTAACCCGTAATCTAACCCTAACCCTAATCCTAACCCTAACCCTAACCATAACCGTACGCTAACCCTACCCTAACCCTCACCCTAACACTAACCCCTACTGTAAACCTAACCCGTAACATAATCCTAACCCTATCCCGTACCCTATCCCTAACCCTAACTTGTACTCTAACCTTAAACCTGACCCTAACCCTAACCCTAACCCGGAACCTAAACCTAACCCTAACCCGTACCCTAACCCTAAGCCATCATCTAACTCAAACCTAATCCTAACCCTAACCCTGACCTTAAACCTAAACCTAACCTGTACCCTAAACCTAACCCATACCCTAACCCTAACCCTAAACCTAACCCTAACCCTAACCCGTACCTTAAACCTAACCCTAACCCTTGACCTAACCCGTACCCAACCCTATCACGTACCCTTACCCTAAACCTAACCCATACCCAAACCGTCACAGTAACCCTAACCCATACCCTAGGGCTAAACCAAACCCTAACTCTAAGCCTAACCCGCACCCTAAAGCTAAACCTAACCCTAACCCTAACCCTAACCCTAAACCGTACCCTACCCTAACCCATAACCTAGCACTAACCCTAACCTTAACCGTAACCCTAACACGTACCCTAAGCCTAAAACTAACCCGTACCCTAACCCCAACCCTAACCCTAACCCGTACCATAACCCAATCCCTAACCCTAACCCTGACCCTAAACTTAACCATAACCCGTACCCTCACCCTAACGTGCACCTAAACCTAAACCTAAACTGAAACCTACCCTAACCCGTAACCTAAACCTAACCCTACCCTAAAATTAACGCGTACACTAACACTATCCCGTACCCTAAACCTAACCCTAACCCGTACCCTAACCCTAACCCTAACTCTAACCCTATCCGTACATTAACAATAACCCTAAACCTAACACTACCCTAACCAGCAATCTAACCCTAAACCTAACCCTAACCCGTACTCTAACCGTAAGCCGTACCCTAACACTAACCTTTACCCTAACCCTAAACCTAACCCATACCGTAAACCTAACGTATCCCTAACCCATACACAAAACCGAACCCTAACACGTACCCTAACCCTAAACCTAACCCTAACCCGCACACTAAACCTAACCCTAACCCTTGACCAAACACGTAAACTAAACGTATCGCATACCGAATCCTTAACCTTAACCCGTACTGTAACCCTAACACTAACCCTAAACCTAACCCTAACCATAACCCTAACCTGTACCCTAACCCTAACCATAGCCTAACCCTAACTCTAACCCTAACCCCTAACCCTAACCCTAACCCGTACCCTAACACGTACCCAAATGGTAAACCTAACCAGTACCCTAACACGAACCCAAACCCGTACTCTAACCCTAACCCTAACCCGCACCTTAAATTTAACCCTAACCCTAACCCAAACCATAAGCCTTAACTGTAACCTAACCCTAACCCATACCCTAACCATAACCCTAAGTTTAACCATAACCCTAACCTGTACCCTAACCCTAAATCTAACCCGTACCCTGCCCCAAGCCTAACCCTAATCCGTACTCTAACACTAACCCTAACCCTAACCCTGACATTAAACCTAACCCTAACCCTTACATTGACCCTAAACCTAACCCTAACCCGCACCCTAAACCTAACCCTAACCCGTACCCTAACCCTAACCCGTCACCTAAACCTAACCCTAACCCTAAAGTTAACCCGTAGGCTAAACCGATCCCGTACCCTGAAATTAACCCTAAACCGTATCCTATCCCTAAATCTAACCCTAAGCCTAAACCACATTAACCCTAACCCTAACCCTAACCCTAACCTGTACCCTAAACCTAACCCATACCCTAAACCTAACCCTAAACCTAACCCTAACCCTAACCCGTACCCTAAACCTAACCCTAACCCTTGACCTAACCCGTACCCAACCCTATCCCGTATCCTAACCCTAACCCGTACCCAAACCCTAACAGTAACCAGTAACCCTAAACCATACCCTAGGGCTAACCCAAACCCTAACTCTAAGCCTAACCCGAACCCTAAACCTATACCTAAACCTAACCCTAACCATAACCCTAACCCGTACCCTAACCCTAACCCATACCCTAACACTAACCCTAACCTTAACCGTAACCCTAACCCGTACCCTAAACCTAAAACTAACCCGTACCCTAACCCCAACCCTAACCCTAACCCGTACCATAACCCTATCCCTAACCCTAACCCTGACCCTAAACCTAACCCTAACCCGTACCCTAACCCTAACCCGCACCTAAACCTAACCCTAACCCGTACCCTAACCCTAACCCATAAGCTAAACCTAACCCTAACCATAAACATAACGCGTACACTAACCCTATCCCGTACCCTAACCTAACCCTAACTAAAACCCTAACCCTAACCCTAACACTAACCCTATCCGTACACTAACCCTAACCCTAACCCAAACACGAACCCTAACCAGTACTCTAACCCTAAACCTAACCCTAAACCTAAACCGTACCCTAACCCTAAACGTAACCCTAACCCGTACCGAAACCCTAACCCTAACACGTATCTTAACCCTAAACCTAAGCCTAACCAGCACACTAAACCTAACCCTAACCCTAGACCTAACACGTAAACTAAACCTATTCCGTACCGAAACTTTAACCCTAACCTGTACCGTAACCCTAACACTAACCCTAACCCTAACCCTAACATTATGCCTAAGCCTAACCCGTACACTAACCCTAACCCAAACCCTAACCCGCACCTTAAACTTAACACTAACCCTAACCCAAACCATAACCCTTAACCGTAACCTAACCCTAACCCATACCCTAACACTAACCCTAACCTTAATCATAAACCTAACTTGTACCCTATACCTAAAACTAACCCGTACCCTAACCCCAACCCTAACTCTAACCCGAACTCTAACACTAACCCTAACCCTAACCCTGACCCTAAACCTAACCCTAACCCGTACCCTAACCCTAACCCGTCACCTAAACCTAACCTTAACCCTGAAGTTAACCCGTACTCTAACCCTATCCCGAACCCTGAACCTAACCCTAAACCGTATCCTAACACTATATCTAACCCTAAGCCTAACCCGTACATTAACCCTAACCCTAACCATAACACTAACCCTACCCGGTACTTTAACCCTACCCTAAACCTAACCCTAAACCTAAACCTAACCCTAACCCGTACCCTATCCCTAACACGTACCCAAACCCTAACCCTAACCCTAACCCAAACCCATACACTAACCCTAACCCGTACCCTAATCCTAACCCTAAACCTAACCCTATCCGTACACTAACCCTAAGCCTAACCCTAACACTAACCCTAACCCGTACTCTAACCCTAACCCGTACTCTAACACTAACCCTTACCCTAACCCTAAACCGAAAACGTACCCTAATCCTAACCCGTAACCTAAACCTAACACTACCCCTGAACTTAACCCATACGCTAACCCTTTCCCGTACACTAAACCTAACCCTAACCCGTACCCTAAACCTAACCTTATCCGTACACTAACCCTAACCCTAACCCTAACCCTAACCCTAACCCTAAACCTAACACGAACCATAAACCGTACTCTAACCCTAACCCTAACCCTAAACCTAACCCTAATCCGAACTCTAACCCTAACCCGTACCCTAACCCTAAACTTAACCCTAGACCTAACACGTACAGTAAACCTATCCCTTACCATAACCTTAACCCTAACCTTTACCGTAACCCTAACACTGACCCTAACCCTAAACCTAACCCTAACCCTAACACTAACCCTAACCCGTACTCTAACCCTAAAAATAACCCTAACCCTAACCCTAAACCGTACTATAACCCTATTCCGTAGCCTAACCCTAACTCTTAACCTAACCCCTAACCCTAACGCTAATACTAACCCTTAACCTAACCCATACCCAAAGGGTAAGCCTAACCCGTACCCTAACACTAACCCAAACCCGTACTCTAAACCTAACCCTAACCCTAACTCTAACCCTAAACTGAACCCTAAACTTAATCCTTACTCTAACCCTAACCATAACCCTTTACCGTACCGTAACCCTAAACCACACCCTAACCCTATCCCTAACTTAAACCGTAATCCTAACCCGTACCCTAACCCTAAAACTAACCCGTACCATAACCCGAACCCTAACACTAACCATACCCTAACACTAACAATAACCCTAACCCTGAACCTAAACCTAACCCTAACCCGTACACTAACCCTAACCCTAACACTAACCCGCTCCCTAAACCTAACCCTAACCCGTACTCTAACCCTAAACCGTAAACTAAACCTAACCCTAACCCTAAACCTAACCCGTATGCTAACCTTATCCCGTACACTAAACCTAACACTAACACGTAACCTAACCCTAAACCTAAACCTAAGCCTAACTCGTACATTAACCCTAACCCTAACACTAACACTAACACTACACCATTCCCTAACCCTAACCCTAACACTAATCCTAACCCTAACACGTACACTAACCCTAAACCTAAACCTTCCCCTAACCCTAACACTAACCCTAACCCGTAATCTAACCCTAACCCTAACCCTAACCCTAACCCTAACCCTAACCCTAACCGTACTCTAACCCTGCCCTAACCCTCACCCTAACCCTAACCCGTACTGTAACCCTAACCCGTAACATAATCCTAAACCTATCCCGTACCCTATCCCTAACCCTAACTCGTACTCTAAACCTAAACCTGACCCTAACCCTAACCCTAACCCGTAACCTAAACCTAACCGGTACCCGAACCCTAACCCTAACGCGTACCCGTACCCTAACCCTAACCCGTCTTCTAACTCTAACCCTAACCCTAACCCTAACCCTTACCCTAACCCTAAACCCAGCCTGTACCCTAAACCTAACCCATACCCTAACCCTAACCCTAAACCTAACCCTAACCCTAACCCGTACCCTAAACCTAACCCTAACCCTTGACCTAACCCGTACCCAACCCTATCACGTACCCTTACCCTAAACCTAACCCATACCCAAACCCTAACAGTAACCCTACCCATACCCTAGGGCTAACCCAAACCCTAACTCTAAGCCTAACATGCACCCTAAACCTAAACCTAACCCTAACCCTAACCATAACCCTAAACAGTACCCTAACCCTAAACCATACCCTAGCACTAACCCTAACCTTAACTGTAACCCTAACACGTACCCTAACCCTAAAACTAACCCGTACCCTAACCCCAACCCTAACCCTAACCCGTACCATAACCCTATCCCTAACCCTAACCCTGACCCTAAACCTAACCATAACCCGTACCCTAACCATATCCCGCACCTAAACCTAACCCTAACCCGTACCCTAACCCTAACCCGTAACCTAAACCTAACCCTAACCCTAAAATTAACGCGTAAACTAAGACTATCCTGTACCCTAAACCTAACCCTAACCCGTACCCTAACCCTAACCCTAACTCTAACCCTATCCGTACATTAACCATAACCCTAAACCTAACAATACCCTAACCAGTAATCTAACCCTAAACCTAACCCTAACCCGTACTCTAACCCTAAGCAGTATCCTAACACTAACCCTTACCCTAACCCTAAACCAAACCCATGCCATAACCCTGAACGTAACCCTAACCCGTACCCAAACCCTAACCCTAACACGTACCTAAACCTAAACCTAACCCTAACCCGCACACTAAACCTAACCCTAACCCTAGACCTAACACGTAAACTGAACGTATCCCGTACGGAACCCTTAACCTTAACCCGTACTGTAACCCTAACACTAACCCTAACCCTAACCCTAACCCTAACCCTAACCCTAACCCATACACTAACCTTAATCCGAACCCTAACCCTAACCCGTAATGTAAGCCTACCTGTAGCCTAATCCTAACTCTAACCCTAACCCCTAAACCTAACCCTCACCCTTACCATAACCCGTACCCAAATGGTAAACCCAACCCGTACCCTAAGACGAACCCAAACACGTACTCTAACCCTAACCCTAACCCGCACCTTAAACTAACCCTAACCCTAGCCCAAACCATAAGCCTTAACCGTAACCTAACCCTAACCCATACCCTAACCCTAACCCTAACCTTAACCATAACCCTAACCTGTACCCTAACCCTAAAACTAACCCGTAACCTGACCCCAACCCTAACCCTGACCTGTACTATAACACTAACCCTAATTCTAACCCTGACCCTAAACCTAACCCTAACCCTTACACTAACGCTAACCCTAACCCTAACCCGCACCCTAAACCTAACCCTAACCCGTACCATAAACCTAACCCGTAACCTAAACCTAACCCTAACCCTAAACTTTACCCGTACGCTAACCGTATCCCGTACCCTAAACCTAACCCTATCCCGTATCCTAACACTAAACCTAACCCTAAGCCTAATCCGTACATTACCCAAACACTAACCCTAACACTAACCCTACCCCGTACCCTAATCCTAACCCGTCTTCTAACTCTAACCCTAACCCTAACCCTAACCCTGACCCTAAACCTAAACCTAACCTGTACCCTAAACCTAACCCATACCCTAACCCAAACCCGTACCCTAAACCTAACTCTAACCCTTGACCTAACCCGTACCCAACCCTATCACGTACCGTTACCCTAAACCTAACCCGCTCCCTAACCCTAACAGTAACCCTAACCCATACCCTAGGGCTAACCCAAACCCTAAATCTAAGCCTAACACGCACCCTAAACCTAAACCTAACCCTAACCCTAACCATAACCCTAACCCGTACCCTTACCCTAAACCATACCCTAGCACTAACCCTAACCTTAACTGTAACCCTAACACGTACCCTAACCCTAAAACTAACCCGTACCCTAACCCCAACCCTAACCCTAACCCGTACCATAACCCTATCCCTAACCCTAACCCTGACCCTAAACCTAACCATAACCCGTACCCTAACCATATCCTGCACCTAAACCTAAACCTAACCCGTACCCTAACCCTAACCCGTAACCTAAACCTAACCCTAACCCTAAAATTAACGCGTAAACTAAGACTATCCCGTACCCTAAACCTAACCCTAACCCGTACCCTAACCCTAACCCTAACTCTAACCCTATCCGTACATTAACCATAACCCTAAACCTAACACTACCCTAACCAGTAATCTAACCCTAAACCTAACCCTACCCCATACTCTAACCCTAACCTACCCTAACCCTAAACCGAGCCCACCCCAACCCTACCCCTAACCCTTTCCCTAACCCTGACACTAACCCTAACCCATACTCTAACCCTAAACCTAACCCTAACCGTACTCTAACCATAGCCCTAACCCTCACCCTAACCCTAACCCGTACTGCAACCCTAACCAGTAACATAACCCTAACCCTAAACCGTAGCCTAACCCTACCCTAACTCGTACCCTAAACCTAACCCTAACCCTAAACTTAACGCGTACACTAGCCCTATCCCGTACCCTAAACCTAACCCTAACCTGTACCCTAACCCTAACCCTAACCCTATCCGCACAATAACACTAACCCTAACCCTAACACTAACCCTAACCCGTACTCTAACCCTAACCCTAACCCTAAACCTAACCCTAACCCTTACTCTAACCCTAACCCGTACCGTAACATTAACCCTTACCCTAACCCTAAACCTAACCCATACCCTAAACGTAAACGTAAACCTAACCCGTACCCAAACCCTAACCCTAACACGTACCCTAACCCTAACCCTAACCCTAACCTGCACACTAAACCTAACCCTAACCCTAGACCTAACACGTACAATAAACCTATCCCGTGCCGGATATTTAACCCTAACCCGTACCGTAACCCTAATCCTAACCCTAAACTTAACCCTAACCCTAACTCTAAACCTAAACCTAACACGAACACTAACCCTTACCCTAAACCGAACCCTAACCCTTGACGTAACCCGTACCCAACCCTATCTCGTACCCTAAACCTAACCCTTACCCGTACCCAAACCCTAACAGTAACCCTAACCCATACACTAGCGCTAACCCTAACCATAACCCTAAGCCTAAACCGTACCCTAACCCTAAAACTAACCCGTACCCTAACCCAAACCCTAACCATAACCCGTACAATGACCCTATCCCTAACCCTAACCCTGACCCTAAACCAAACCCTAACCGGTACCCTAAACCTAACCTGCACCTAAACCTAAACCTAACCCGTACCCTAACCCTAACCCGTAACCTAAACCTACCCAAACCCTAAACTTAACCTGTACACTAACCCTATCCCTTACCCTAAACCTAACCCTAACCCGTACCCTAACCCTAACCCTAACCCTAAACCTAACCTTATCCGTACACTAACCCTAACCCTAACACTAACACTAACCCTAACCCGTACTCTAAACCTAACCCTAACCCTAAAACTAAACCTAACCCGTACCCTAACCCTAAAAGTAACCCTTACGCCAACACTAACCCTAACACTAACCCTTACCCTGGACCTAACCCTAACCCGTACCCTAACCCTAACCCATAACCTAAACCTAACCCACCCTAAACTTAACCCGTATGCTAACCCTATCCTGTACCCTAAACCTAAACCTATCTCTTATCCTAACCCTAAACCTAACCCTAAACCTAACCCGTACCCTAAACCTAACCCTAACCCTTGACCTAACCCGTACCCAAAGCTATATCGTACCCTAAACCTAACCCTAACCCGTACCCAAACCCTAACAGTAACCCTAACCCATACCCTAGCACTAAACCTAACTCTAACCCTAAGCCTAACCCGCACCCTAAACCTAATCGTAACCCTAAAAATAACCATAACCTTTACCCGTACCCTAACCCTAACCCTTACCCTTACACTAACCCTAACTTTAACCGTAACCTTAACCCGTACCCTAACCCTAAAACTAACCCTTACCCTAACCCCAACCCTAACCTGAACCAGTACCATGACCCTATCCCTAACCCTAACTCTGACCCTAAACCTAACACTAAACCTTACACTAACCCTAACCCGAACCTGCACCCTAAACCTAACCCTAACCCTAAATTTAACCCATACACTAACCCTATCCCGTACCCTAAACCTAACCCTAACTCTGATCCTAACCCTAAAACTAATCCTAAGCCTAACCCGTACATTAACCCTAACCCTAACCCTAACCCTAACCCTAACACTAACCCTACACCGTACTCTAAACCTAACCATAACCCTAAACCCAACCCTAACCCTAACACTAACCGTAACCCGTACTCTAATCCTAACCCTAACAGTACTCTAACCCTAACCGTAACCCTCACCCTAACACTAACCCTAACCCTAACCCTAACCCTAACACTAACCCGTACTGTAACCCTAACCCGTACCATAACCCTAACCCTAACCCGTACCCTAACCCTAACCCTAACTCGTACACTAACCCTAACCCTGACCCTAACCCTAACCGTACTCTAACCCTAAACCTAACCCTCACCCTAACACTAACCCGTACTGTAACCCTAACACGTACCATAAACCAAACCCTAACCCGTACCTTAAACCTAACCCGTACACTAACCTTAACCCTAACCCTAACCCGCACCCTAAACCTAACCCTAACCCTAAATCGTACCCTAACCCTAACCCTAACACTGACCCTAACCCTAAACCTAACCCGTACCCTAAACCTAACCCGTACCCTAACCCTAAATCTAACGCTAACCCATACTATAACCCTAACCCTAATCCTAACCCTAATACTAACCCGTACTCTAACCCTATCCCGTAGCCTAACCCTAAGTCTAACCGTAACCCCTAACCCTAACCCTTACCCTAACCCGTAACCAAACGGTAAACTTAACCCGTACCCTAACACTAACCCAAAACCGTACTCCAACCCTAACCCTAACCGTAAACCGCACTCTAAACTTAACCTTAACCCGAAGCCTAACCATAACCCGTAACCGTACCTTAACCCTAAACCACACCCTAACCCTAACCCTAACTTTAAACCTAACCCTAACCCGTACCTTAACCCTAAAACTAACCCGTACCCTAACCCCAACCCTAACCCTAACCCATACCCTAACAGTAACCCTATCCCTAACCCTGACCCTAAAAATGACCCTAGCAGTACACAAACCCTAACTCAAACCCTAACCGGCACCGTAAACCTAACCCTTTTCCGTACCCTAACCCTAACCCGTAACCTAAACCTAAACCTAAACCTAAACTTAACACGTGCGCTAACCCTATCCTGTACTCTAAACCTAACCGTAACCCGTACCCTAACCCTAACCCTAACCCTATCCGCACACTAACACTAACCCTAACCCTAACACTAACCTTTACACTAACCCTAGCACTAACACTAACCCGTACTCTAACCCTAACCCTAACCCTAACCCTAACACTAACCCTAATGCGTACTCTAACCCTAACCCTAAACCTCACCCTAACCCTAACCCGTACTGTAACCCTAACGCATAACATAAACCTAACCCTAACCCGTACCCTAACCCAAACCCTAACTCGTTACCTAACACTAACCCTGACCCTAACACTAACCCTAACTCATAACCTAAACCTAACTCGTACCCTAACCCTAACTCTAACCCTAACCATTACCCTAAACCTAACCCTAAACCTAAATCGTACCCTAACCCTAACCCTAACCCTGACCCTAACCATAACCGTAACCCGTGCCCTAAACCTAACCCATACCCTAACCCTAACCCTAAACATAACTCTATCCCTAACCCGTACCGTAAAACTAACCCTAACCCTTGACCTAACCCGTAGCCAACCCTATCCCGTACCCTAACCCTAACCCATACCCTACACTAACCCTAACCTTAACTGTAACCCTAACCTGTACCCTAACCCTAAAACTAACCCGTACCCTAACCCCAACCCTAACCCTAACCCGTACCATAACCCTATCCCTAACCCTAACCCTGACCCTAAACCTAACCCTAACCCGTACCCTAACCCTAACCCCTAACCTAAACCTAACCCTAACCCTAAACTTAACGCGTACACTAGCCCTATCCCGTACCCTAAAGCTAAACCTAACCCGTACCCTAACCCTAAACCTAACCCTAAACCTATCCGTACACTAACCCTAACCCTAACACTAACACTAACCCTAACCAGTACTGTAACCCTAAACCTAACCCTAAACCTATCCCGTACACTAAACCTAACCCTAACTCATACCCTAAACGTAACCCCAACCCTAACCCGTACCCTAAACCTAACCCTAAACCCTAACTTGTACCCTAACCCTAACCCTATCCCATAGCCTAAAGCTAACCCTAACCCGTACCCTAACCCTAACCCTAACCCTAAACATATCCGTACACTAACCCTAACCCTAAACCTAACCCTAACCCTAATATGTACCCTAAACCTAACCCTAACCCTTGACCTAACCCGTACCCAACCCTATCACTTACCCTTACCCTAAACCTAACCCGTACCCAAACCCTAACAGTAATCCTAACCCATACCCTAGGGCTAACCCAAACCCTAACTCTAAGCCTGCCGCACCCTAAACCTAAACCTAACCCTAAACCTAACCATAAACCTAACCCGTACCCTAACCCTAACCCATACCCTAACACTAACCCTAACCTTAACCGTAACCCGAACCCATACCCTAAACCTAAAACTAACCCGTACCCTAACCCCAACCCTAACCCTAACCTGTACCATAACCCTATCCCTAACCCTAACCCTGACCCTAAACCTAACCATAACCCGTACCCTAACCCTAACCCACACCTAAATCTAACCCTAACCCTAACCCGTAACCTAAACCTAACCATAACCCTAAACTTAATGCGTACACTAACCCTATCCCTTACCCTAAACCTAACCCTAACTCTAACCCTAAACTGTACTATATCCCTAACTCTAACCCTAACCCTAACCCTAAACCTAACCCGACTCTAACCCTATCCCGTAGCCTAACCCTAACTCTAACACTAATCCATAACCCTAAACCTAACTCTAACCCTTAACCTAAACAGTACCCAAACGGTAAACCTAACCCGTACCCTAACACTAACCCAAACCCGTACTCTAACCCTAACCCTAACCCTAAAACTAACCCTAAACCGCACCCTAAACTTAACCCTAATCCTAACCCTAAACGTAACCCTTGACCGTACCCTAACCCTAACCCACACGCTAAACCTATCCCTAACTTTAACCGTAACCCTAACCCGTACCCTAACCCTAAAACTAACCTGTACCCTAACCCCAACCCTAACCCAAATCCATAACTTAACACTAACACTAACCCTAAACCTTACCCTAAACCTAACCCTAACCCGTACACTAACCCTAACCCTAACCCTAAACCGCACCCTAAACCTAACCCTAAGCCGTACTCTAACCCTAACCCGGAACCTAACCCTAACCCTAACCCGAAATTTAACCTGTACGCTAACCGTATCCTGTACACTAAACCTAACCCTAACCCTTAACCTAACCCTAAACCTAAACCTAAGCCTAAGCCGTACATTAATCCTAACCCTAACACTAAAACTAACCCTACGCCGTACTCTAACCCTAACCCTAACCCTCTCCCGTACCCTAACCCTAACCCTAACCCTTTCCCTAACCCTAACACAAACCCTAACCCGTAACCTAACCCTAACCCTAACCCTACCCCTAAGCATACTCTAACCCTAACACTAACCTCACCCTAACCATAACCAGTCCTGTAACCGTAACCCGTAACATAACCCTAACCCTAACCCGTACACTAACCCTAACCCTAACTCGTACCCTAACGCTAAACCTGACCCTAACCCTAACCCGTACCTTAAACCTAATTCGTACCCTAACCCTAACCCTAACCCGTACCCTAAACCTAAACCTAAACCTAATTTGTACCCTAACCCTAACCCTAACCCTGACTCTAACCCTAACCCTAACCCGTACCCTAACCCTAACCCTAATGCTAAATCTCACCCTAACCCGAACTCTAACCCTATCCCGTACCCTAACACTAACCCTTACCCTAAACCTAACCCTAAACCTAACCCTAACCCGTACTCTAAACTTATCCCGTACCCTAACACTAACCCTTACCCTAACCCTAAAACTAACCCGTACGCTAAACCTAAACGTAACCCTAACCCGTACCCAAACCCTAACCCTAACACGTACCCTAACCCTAACCCTAACCCTCACCCTAACCCTAAACCATACTGTAACCCTAACCCGTACCATAACCCTAACCCTAAACCGTACCCTAAACCTAACCCTAAGTCGTACCCTAACCCTAACCTAACCCTGACCCTAACCCTAACCCTAACCCGCACCCTAAACCTATACCTAACCCGTACCCTAACCCTAACCCGTAACCTAAACCAAACCAAACCCTAAACTTAACCCGTTCGCTAACCCTATCCTGTACCCTAAACCTAACCCTAACCCGTATCCTAACCAGAACCTAACCCAAAGCCTAACCCGTACATTCACCCTAATCGTAACACTAACACTAACCCTACCCCATACTCTAACCCTAACCCTACCCTAACCCTAACCTTACCCTAACCCTAAAACTAACCCTAACCCGTACTCTAACCCTAACCCTAACCCTAACACTAACACTAACCCTAACCCTTACTCTAACCCTAAACTTAACCCTAACCTAACCATAACCTGTACTCTAACCCTAACCCGTACCCTAACACTAACCCTAACCCTCACACAAACCTAACCTGTATCTAAACCTAAACGTAACCCTAACACTAACCCTAACTCATACTATAACCCTAACCCTAACCCTAAACTTAACCCGAACCCTTAATCTAACCCTATCCCGTAGCCTAACCATAACTCTAACCCTAACCCCTAACACTAAAGATAACCCTAACCCTTACCCTAACCCTTACGCAAATGGTAAACCTACCCCGGATCCTAACACTAACCCAAACCCGTACTCTAACCCTAACCCTAACCCTAACCTTAAACCGCAATCAAAACATAACCCTAACCCTAACCCTAACCATAACCCTTAACCGTACCTTAACCCTAACCCACACCCTAACATAACCCTAACTTTAACCGAAACGCTAACACGTACCCTAACCCTAAAACTAACCCGTACCCTAACCCTGACCCTAAACCTAACCCTATCCCGTACACTACACTAACCCTAACCCTAACCCTAACCCGTAACCTAAACCTAACCCTAACCCTAAACTTAACCCGTACGCTAAACCTATTCTGTACCCTAAACCTAACCCGAACCTGTAACCTAACCCTAAACCTAACCCTAAGCCTAACCCGTACTTTAACCCTCACCCTCACCCTAACAGTAACCCTACCCCGTACTCTAACCCTAACCTAAACCTAACCCTAAACCTAACCCATACCCTAACCCAAACACTAACCCTTTCCCTAACCCTAACACTAACACTAACCTTACTCCGTGCTCTAACCCTAACCCTAACACTAACCCTAACCCTACTCGTACTCTATCCCTAACACTAAAACTCACCCTAACCCTAACCCGTACTGTAACCCTAAGCCGTAACATAACCCTAACCCTAACCGTAACCCTAAACCTAACGCTCACCTAAACCTGACCCTAACACGTACCCTAACCCGAACCCGTAACCTAAACCTAACCCTAAACCTAAACTTAACCCGTACGCTAAACCTAGCCCGTACCCAAAACCTAACCCTAACCAGTACCTTAACCCTAACCCTAACCCTAACCCAAAACCTATCCGTTCACTAAACCTAACCCTAACCCTAACCCTAACAATAACCCTAACACGTTCTCTAACCCTAAACCTAACTTTAAGAGTAACCCTAACCCGTACCATAACCCTAAAACTAACCCATACCCTAACCCCAACCCTAACCCTAACTCATACCCTAACACTAACCCTAACCCTAACCCTGACCCTCAACCTAACCCTAACACGGACACTAACCCTAAACCTAAACCTAACCCTAACACTAACTCTATCCCGTAAACTAAACCTAACCCTAACCCGTAACCTAAACGTAAACCTAACCCTAAGCCTAACCCGTACTTTAACCCTAACCCTAACACTAACACTAACCCTACCCCGTATTCTAACCGTAACCCTAACCCGTACCCGTATCCTAACCCTAAAACTAACCCTTTCCATAAACCTAACACTAACCCTAACACGTACTCTAACCCTAACCTTAACCCTAACCCTAACCGAACTCTAACCCTAACCTAACCCTCACCCTAACTCTAACCCATACCGTAAACCTAATCCTAAACCTAACCCATACCCTACACCTAATACTAACCCTAACTCATACCCTAACACTAACCCTAAACCTAACCCTAACCCTAAACCTAACCCGTACCCTCAACCTAACCCTAAACCCAACCCGTACCCTAAACCTAACCCTAACCCTAACCCGTACCCTAACCTAACCCTAACCCTTGACCTATCCCGTACCCAACCCTATCTCGTACCCTAAACCTAAGCCTAACCCGTACCCAAACCCTAACAGTAACCCTAAACCATCCATAGCGCTAAACACTAACCCTAACCCTAAGCCTAAACCGCACCCTAAACCTAAACGACTCTAAACCTAACCATAACCCTTACCCGTACCCTAACCCTAACCCTTACCTTAACACTAACCCTAACCTTAAATGTAACCATAACCCGTACACTAACCCTAAAATTAACCCGTCCCTAACCTCAACTCTAACCCTACCCGTACCTTAACCCTATCCCTAACGCTAACCCTGACCCTAAACCTAACCCTAACCAGTACCCTAACCTTACCCGCACATAAACCTAACCCTAACCCATACCCTAACCCTAACACGTAACCTAAACCTAACCCTAACCCTAAATTTAACCCGTACACTAACCCTATCCCGTACCCTAAACCTAACCCTAACCCGTACCCTAACACTAACCTAACCGTAACCCTATCCATACACTAACCCTAACCCTAACACTAACCCTAACCCTAACCCATACTCTAACCCTAACCCTAACCCTAACCGTACTCTAACCCTAACCCTAAACCTCAACCTAACCCTAACCCGTTCTGTAACCCTAACCCTAACCCGTACCCTAACCTGTAACCTAAACCTAACCCTAACCCGTACCCGTACCCTAACCTGTACCCTAAACCTAACCCGTACCCTAACCCTAACCCTAACCCTACCCGTACCCTAAACATAAACCTAACCCTAACTCGTACCCTAACCCTAACCCTAACGCTGACGCTAACCCTAACCCTAAACCATACCCTAAACCTAACCGTAACCCTTGACCTAACCCGTACCCAATCCTATCCCGTAACCTAAACCTAATCCTAACCCGTACCAAAACCCTAACCATATCCCTAACCCATTGCCTAGCGCTAACCCTAACCCTTACCCTAAACCACACCCTAAACCTCAAACTAACCCTAACCCTAACCATAACCCTTACCCGTACCCTAACACTAACCCATATCCTAAACCTAACACTAACCTTAACTGTAACCCTGACCCGTACACTAACCCTAAAACTAAATCGTACCCTCACCCTAATCCTAACCCTAACCCTCACCTAAACATAACCCTAACCCGTACCCTAACCCTAACATGTGACCTAAACCTAACCCTAAACCTAATTTTAACCCGTACGCTAACCCTAGCCCGTACCCTAAACCTAACACTAACCCATACCCTAACCCTAACCCTAACCCTAACCCTAACCCTAACTCTAACCCGTACCCTAACCCTAACCCTTTCCCTAACCCTAACATTAACCCTAACCTATACTCTAAACCTAACACTAACCCTAACCCTATCCGTACTCTAACCCTAACAAAAAACCCTCAACCTAACCCTAACCCGTACTGTAACCCTAACCCGTAATTTAACCCTGCCCTAACCCGTACCCTAACCCGTACCCTAACTCGTACCCTAATCATAACCCTGACCCAAACACTAACCATAAACCGTACCCTAAACGTAACTCTAACCCTAACTCGTACCCTAACCCTAACCCTTACACTAACCCTAACCCTAAGCCTAACCCGGACCCTAAACCTAACCCTAACCCGTACCATAACCCTAATCCGTAACCTAAACCTAACCCTAACCCTAAAGTTAACCCGTATGCTAACCATATCCCGTATCCTTAACCTAACACTAAATGTATCATAACCCTAAATCTAACCCTAAGCCTAACCCACATTAACCCTAACCCTAACACTAACCCTAACCTGTACCATAAACCTAACCCAACCCTAACCCTAACCCTAAACTTAACCCTAACCCTAACCCGTACCCTAAACCTAACCCTAACACATAACCTAACCCGTACCCAACCCTATCCCGTACCCTAACCCTAACCCTAACCCGTTCCCAAACCCTAACAGTAACCCTAACCCATACCCTAGGGCTAACCCAAACCCTAACTCTAAGCCTAACCCTCACCCTAAACCTAAACCTAACCCTAACCCTAACCATAACCCTAACCAGTACCCTAACCCTAACCCATACCCTAACACTAACCCTAACCTTAACCATAACCCTAACCCGTACCCTAACCCTAAAACTAACCCGTACCGTAACCCCAACCCTAACCCTAACCAGTACCATAACCCTATCCCTAACCCTAACCCTTACCCCAAACCTAACCATAACCCGTACCCTATCCCTAACCCGCAATTAAACCTAACCCTAGCCCGTACCCTAAACCTAAACCATAACCTAAACCTAACCCTAACGCTAAACTTAACGTGTACACTAACCCTATCCCGTACACTAACCTAACACTAACTAATACAATAACCCTAACCCTAACCCTCAACCGGACCCTAAACCTAACCCTAACCCGTACCCTAACCCTAACCCATAACCTAAACCTAACCCTAACCCTAAAGTTAACCTTTATGCTAACCCTATCCCGCACCCTGATCCTAACCCTAAACCGTATCCTAATCCTAAATCTAACCCTAAGCCTAACCCGTACATTAACCCTAAACCTAACACTAACACTAACCCTAACCCGTACTTTAACTCTAACCCTAACCCTAAACTAACCCTAACCCGTAACCTAAACCTAACCCTAACCCTAAACTTAACCTGTACGCTAACCCTATCCCATACCCTGAACCTAACCCTAAACCGTATCCTAACCCTAAACCTAACCCTAAGCCTAACCCTTACATTAACCCTAACCCTAGCCCTAACACTAAACCTACCCCGTACTTTAACCCTAAACCTAACCCTAACCCTAACCCTAAACCTAACCCTAACCCGTACCCTATCCCTAAACCGTACACTAACACTAACCCTAACCCTAACCCTAACACTAACCCTACCCCGTACTCTAAACCTAACCCTAACCCAAACCCTAACCCTGACCCTAACCCTAACACTAACCCTAACCCGTACTCTAACCCTAACCCTAACCCTAAGCCTAACCGTACTTTAACCCTAAACCTAACCCTCAACCTAATCCTAACCCATACTGTAACCCTCACCCGTACCATAACCCTCACCTATACCTAACCCTAACCAGTACCCTAAACCTAACCCATAACCTAAACCTAACCCTAACCCTAAACTTAACCCGTACGTTACCCTATCCCGTACCCTAAACCTAACCCTAACCCGTACACTAACCCTGACCCTATCCGTACACTAACCCTAACCCTAACCGTAAACCTAACACTAACCTTAATTTGTACTATAACCCTAACCCTAACCCTAAACGTAACCCTAACCCAAACTCTACCCTAACCCATACCCTAACACTAACCCTAACGCTAACACTAACCCTAACCCGTACTCTAACCCTAAATCTAACCCTAACACGGATTATAACCTTAACCCTAACCCTAACCCTAAACCTAACCCGTACTCTAACCCTAACCCTAACCCTAAGCCTAACCGTACTTTAACCCTAAACCTAACCCTCAACCTAATCCTAACCCATACTGTAACCCTCACCCGTACCATAACCCTCACCTATACCTAACCCTAACCAGTACCCTAAACCTAACCCATAACCTAAACCTAACCCTAACCCTAAACTTAACCCGTACGTTACCCTATCCCGTACCCTAAACCTAACCCTAACCCGTACACTAACCCTGACCCTATCCGTACACTAACCCTAACCCTAACCGTAAACCTAACACTAACCTTAATTTGTACTATAACCCTAACCCTAACCCTAAACGTAACCCTAACCCAAACTCTACCCTAACCCATACCCTAACACTAACCCTAACGCTAACACTAACCCTAACCCGTACTCTAACCCTAAATCTAACCCTAACACGGATTATAACCTTAACCCTAACCCTAACCCTAAACCTAACCCGTACTCTAACCCTAACCCTAACCCTAAGCCTAACCGTACTTTAACCCTAAACCTAACCCTCAACCTAATCCTAACCCATACTGTAACCCTCACCCGTACCATAACCCTCACCTATACCTAACCCTAACCAGTACCCTAAACCTAACCCATAACCTAAACCTAACCCTAACCCTAAACTTAACCCGTACGTTACCCTATCCCGTACCCTAAACCTAACCCTAACCCGTACACTAACCCTGACCCTATCCGTACACTAACCCTAACCCTAACCGTAAACCTAACACTAACCTTAATTCGTACTATAACCCTAACCCTAACCCTAAACCTAACCCTAACCCAAACTCTACCCTAACCCATACCCTAACACTAACCCTAATGCTAACACTAACCCTAACCCGTACTCTAACCCTAAATCTAACCCTAACACGGATTATAACCTTAACCCTAACCCTAACCCTAAACCTAACCCTAAGCGGTACAGTAAACCTAACCCGTACACTAACCCTAACCCTAATACTAACACTGACACTAACCCTAACCCTAACCCGTACCCTAAGCCTAACCCATACCCTAACCCTAACCCTAAACCATCCCTAACCCTAACCCGTACCCTAAACCTAACCTTATCCCTTGACTAACCCGTACCCAACTCTAACCCGTAACCTCACCCTAACCCTAACCCGTACCCATACCCTAACAGTAACCCTAACCCATACGCTAGCGCTAACCCTAACCCTAAACCTAACCCTAACCCACACCCTAAAACTAAACCTAACCCTAACCCTAACCATAACCCTTAACCGTACCCTAACCCTAACCCATACCGTGACCCTAAGCCTAACCTTAACCATAACCCTGACCCATACCCTAACCCTAAAACTAACCGTACCCTAACCCCAACCCTAACCCTAACCCTAACCCTAACCCTAACACTCACCTATACCTAACCTTAACCCGTACCCTAACCCTAACCCGTAACCTAAAACTAACCCTAACCCTAAACTTAACCCGTACGCTAACCCTATCCCGTACCCTAAACCTAACCCTAACCCGTACCCTAACCCTAACCCTATCCCTAACCCTATCCGTACACTAACCCTAACCTTAACCCTAAACCTAACACTAACTCTAAACCATACTCGAACCCTAACCCTAACCCTAAACCTAACCCTAACCCGAACTCTAAACCTAACCCGTACCCTAACACTAACCCTAACCCTAACACTAACCCTAACTCGTACTCTAACCCTAAACTTAACCCTAACTCTAACCCTAACCTGTACTATAACCCTAACCCTAATGCTAAACTTAACCCTAACCCGCACCTAAACTTAACCGTAACCAGTACCCTAACCCTAACCCGTAACCTAAACATAACCCTAACCCTAAACTTAACCCGTACGCTAACCCTATCTCGTACCCTAAATCTAACCCTAACACGTAACCTAACCCTAACCCTAACCCTATCCGAACACTAACCCTAACCCTAACCCTAACACTAACACTAACCCTAACCCGTACTCTTACACTAAACCTAACCATAACTCTAACCCTAACCCGTAGTTTAACCCTCACCCTAACCCTAACCCTAAACCTAACCCGTACTCTAACCCTATCCCGTAGCCTAACCCTAACTCTACCCTAACTCCTAACCCTAACCCTAACCCTAATGCTTAACCTAACCCGTACCCAAACGGTAAAACTAACCCGTACCCTAACAATAACCCAAACCTGAACTGTAAACCTAACCCTAACCTAACCCTAACCATAAACCGCAACCTAAACTTAACCCTAACCATAACCATAACCATAACCCTTAACCGTACCCTAACCCTAACCCACAACCTAACCGTATCCCTAACTTCAACCGTAACCCTAACCCGTACCCTAACCCTAAAAGTAACCTGTACCCTAACCCCAAACCTAACCCTAACCCATACCTTAACACTAACCCTAACCCTAACCCTGACCCTAAACCTAACCCTAACCCGTACACTAACCCTAACCCTAACCCTAAACCTGACCCTAAACCTAACCCTAACCCGTACTCTAACCCTAACCCGGAACCTAAACCTAACCCTAACCCTAAACTTAACCCGTACGCTAACCCTATCCCGTACCCTAAACCTAACCCTAACCCGTACCCTAACCCTAACCCTATCCCTAACCCTATCCGTACACTAACCCTAACCTTAACCCTAAACCTAACACTAACTCTAAACCATACTCGAACCCTAACCCTAACCCTAAACCTAACCCTAACCCGAACTCTAAACCTAACCCGTACCCTAACACTAACCCTAACCCTAACACTAACCCTAACTCGTACTCTAACCCTAAACTTAACCCTAACTCTAACCCTAACCTGTACTATAACCCTAACCCTAATGCTAAACTTAACCCTAACCCGCACCTAAACTTAACCGTAACCAGTACCCTAACCCTAACCCGTAACCTAAACATAACCCTAACCCTAAACTTAACCCGTACGCTAACCCTATCTCGTACCCTAAATCTAACCCTAACACGTAACCTAACCCTAACCCTAACCCTATCCGAACACTAACCCTAACCCTAACACTAACACTAACACTAACCCTAACCCGTACTCTTACACTAAACCTAACCATAACTCTAACCCTAACCCGTAGTTTAACCCTCACCCTAACCCTAACCCTAAACCTAACCCGTACTCTAACCCTATCCCGTAGCCTAACCCTAACTCTACCCTAACTCCTAACCCTAACCCTAACCCTAATGCTTAACCTAACCCGTACCCAAACGGTAAAACTAACCCGTACCCTAACAATAACCCAAACCTGTACTGTAAACCTAACCCTAACCTAACCCTAACCATAAACCGCAACCTAAACTTAACCCTAACCATAACCATAACCATAACCCTTAACCGTACCCTAACCCTAACCCACAACCTAACCCTATCCCTAACTTCAACCGTAACCCTAACCCGTACCCTAACCCTAAAACTAACCTGTACCCTAACCCCAAACCTAACCCTAACCCATACCTTAACACTAACCCTAACCCTAACCCTGACCCTAAACCTAACCCTAACCCGTACACTAACCCTAACCCTAACCCTAAACCTGACCCTAAACCTAACCCTAACCCGTACTCTAACCCTAACCCGGAACCTAAACCTAACCCTAACCCTAAACTTAACCCGTACGCTAACCCTATACCGTACACTAAACCTAAACCAAACCCCTAACCTAACCCTAAACCTAACCCTAAGCCTAAACCGTACATTAACCCTAACCCTAACCCTAACACTAATCCTAACCCGTACTCTAACCCTAACCCTACCCTAACCCTAAACCTAACCATTACCTTAACCCTAACCCTAACCCTTTCCCTAACCCTAACACTAACCCTAACCCGTACCCTAACCCTAACCCTAACCCTACCCCTAACCGTACTCTAAACCTAACCCTAACCCCCACCCTAACACTAACCAGTACTGTAACCCTAACCTGTAACATAACCCTAACCCTAACCCGTACCCTAACCCTAACCCTAACTCGTACCCTAATGCTAACCCTGACCCTAACACCAGCCCTTACCCTAAACCTAAACCGTACCCTAACACTAGCCCTAACCCTAACCCTAACCCTAACCCGTACCCTAAACCTAACCCTAACCCTAATTTGTACCCTAACCCCCACCCTAACGCTGACCCTAACCCTAACCCTAACCCGTACCCTAACCCTAACCCTAAACCTATCCCTAACCCGAACTCTAACCCTAACCCGTACCCTAACACTAACCCTAACACTAAACCTAACCCGTACTCTAACCCTATATCTAACCCTAACTCTAACCCTATCCCGTACTATAACCCTAACCCTAACCCTAACCCTAACACTAACCCTAACCCTAACCCAACTCTAACCCTATCCCATAGCCTAACCCTAACTCTAACCCTAACCCCTAACCCTAACTCTAACCCTAACCCTTAATCTAACCCGTACCCAAACGGTAAACCTAACCCGTACCCTAACACTAAAACAAACCCGTACTCTAACCCTAACCCTAACCCTAACCCTAAACCGCACCCTAAACTTAACCCTAACACTAACTCTAGCCATAATCCTTAACCGTACCCTAACCCTAACCCACTACCTAAACCTATCCCTAACTTTAACCGTAACCCTAACCCATACCCTAACCCTAAAACTAACCTGTACCCTAACCCCAACCCTAACCCTGACCCATACCCTAACACTAAATCTAACCCTAACCCTGACCCTAAACCTAACCCTAACCTGTACTCTACGCCTAACCCGTAACCTAAACCTAACCCTAACCCTAAACTTAACCCGTATGCTAACCCTATCCCATACACTAAACCTAACCCTAAACCGTAACCTAACCCTAAACCTAACCCTAAGACTAACCCGTACATTAACCCTAACCCTAACGCTAACACTAACCCTACTCCGTACTCTAACCCTAACCATAACCCTAAACCTAACCCTAACCCGTACCCTAACCCTAACGCTAACCCTTTCCTTAACCCTAACACTAACCCTAAACCGTACCCTAACCCTAACCCTACCCCTAACCGTACTCTAACCCTCACCCTAACTCTCACCCTAACCCTAACCAGTACTGTAACCCTAACCTGTAACATAACCCTAACGCTAACCCTTACACTAAACCTAACCCTAACTCGTACCCTAACGCTAACCCTGACTCTAACCCTAACCCATACCCTAAACCTAACCCGTACGCTCACCCGTACCCTAACCCTAACCCGTACCCTAAACCTAACCCTAACACTAATTCTTACCCTAACCCTAACCCTGCCCCTAACCCTAACACTAAGCCGTACCCTAAACCTAACCCATACCCTAACCCTAACCCTAAACCTACCCTAACCCGTACCCTAAAACTAACCCTAACCCTTGACCTAACACATACCCAACCCAATCCCGTACCCTAACCCTAACCCTAACCCTTACACAAACCCTAACAGTAAACCTAACCCATACCCTAGCGCTAACCCTAACCCTAACCCTAAGCCTAACCCGCACCCTAAACCTAAACCTAACCCTGACACTAACTATAACCCTTACCCGTACCCTAACCCTAACCCATACCTTAACACTAACCATAAAATTAACCGTAACCCTAACCCATAACCTAACCCTAAAACTAACCGGTACCCTAACCCCAAACCTAACCTTAACCCGTACCATAATCCTATCCCTAACCCTAACCCTGACCCTAAACCTAACCCTAACCCGTACCCTAATCCTAACCTGCACCTAAGCCTAACCCTAACCCGTACCCTAACCCTAACCCGTAACCTAAACCTAACCCTAACCCTAAATTTAACCCGTACGCTAACCCTATTCGGAATCCTAAACCTAACCCTAGCCCGTACCCTTACCCTAACCCTAACCCTAACCCTCTCCGTACACTAACCCTAACCCTAACACTAACCCTAACCCGTACTCTAACCCTAACCCTAATCCTGAACCTAACCCTAACCCGTACTCTAACCCTAACCCGTACCCTAACACTAACGCTTAACCTAACCCTAAACCTAACCCATACGCTAACCCTAAACGTAACCCTCACCCGTACCCAAACCCTAACCCTAACACGTACCCTAACCCTAACCCTACCCAAACCAGCACACTAAACCTAACCCTAACCCTAGACCTAACACGTACACTAACCCTTTCCCATACCGTAACCTTAACACTAACCCGTACCGTAACCCTAACCCTAACCCTAACCCTAACCCTAACCCTAAACCGTACAATAGCCCTAACCCGAACCCTAACCCTAACCCTAAACCATACAATAGCCTTAACCCTAACCCTAACCCTAACCCTAACCCTAACCCTAAACCGTACAATAGCCCTAACCCAAACCCTAACCCTAACCCTAACCCTAACCCTAAACCGTACAATAGCCCTAACCCGAACCCTAACCCTAACCCTTAACCTAACCCGTACCCAAACAGCAAACATAACCCGTACCGTAACCTTAACCCAAACCCGTACTCTAACCCTAACCCTAACCTTAACCCTAAACCTAATCCGCACCCTAAGCTTAAGCCTAACCCTAACCCAAACCATAACCCTTAACCGTAACCAAACCCTAACCCATAACATAACCCTAACCCTAACCTTAACCATAACCATAACCCGTACACTAACCCTAAAACTAACCCGTACCCTAACCCCAAACCTAACCCTAACCCGTATCTTAACACAAACCCTAACCCTAACCCTGACCCTAAACCTAACGCTAACCCTAACACTAACCCTAAAACGTACCCTAACCCGTACCCTAACCCCAACCCTAACCCTAACCCGTACCCTAACACTAACACTAACACTAACCCTGACACGTACCTTAACCTGTACCTTAACCCGTACCCTAACCCCAACCCTCACCCTAACCCGTACCCTAATAATAACCCTAACCCTAACCCTAAACCGAAACCTAACCCTAACCCTAACACTAACCCTAAACCGTACCCTAACCCTAAACCTGACCCTAACCCTGACCATAACCCTAACTCTAACCCATACCCTAAGCCTAACTCATACCCCAACCCTAACCCTAAACCGTCCCTAACCCTAACCCGTACCCTAAACCTAACCCTATCTCTTGACCTAAACCGTACCCAAACCTATCCCGTAACCTAACCCTATGCCTAACCCGTACCCAAACCCTGACAGTAACCCTAACCCATACTCTAGCGCTAACCCTAACCCTAACCCTAACCGCACCTTAAACCTAAACCTAACCCTAACCCTAACCATAACCCTTACCCGTACCCTAACCCTAACCCATACCCTAACCCTAACTCTAATTTAACCGTAACCCTGACCCGTACCCTAACCCTAAACATAACCCGTACCCTAACCCCAACCCTAACCATAACCCGTACCCTAACCCTAACACTAACCCTAACCCTAACCCTCACCTATACCTAACCCAAATCCGTACCCTAACACTAACCGGCATCCTACACCTAAACTTAACCCTATACTTAACCCGTACACTAACACTATCCCGTACCCTAAACCTAAACCTAACCCGTAACCTAACCCTAACCCTAACCCTAACCCTATCCGTACACTAACCCAGCCCTCAACCGAACACTAACCCTAAAACGTACTCTAACCCTAACCCTAACCCTAAACCTAACCCTAACTGGAACTCTAAACCTAACCCTTACCCTAACACTAACCCTATTCTTAACACTAACCCTAACCCGTACTCTGACCCTAAACCTAACCCTAACTCTAACCCTAATCCGTAGTTTAAACCTCACCCTAACCCTAATCCTAACCCTAACCCGTACTCTAACCCTATCCCGTAGCCTAACCCTAACTCTACCCTAACTCTTAACCCTAACCCTAACCCCAATGCTTAACCTAACCCGTACCCAAACGGTAAACCTAACCCGTACCCTAACACTAACCCAAACCCGTACTCTAAACCTGACCCTAACCCTAATCCTAAACCGCAACCTAAACTTAACCCTAACCATAACCATAACCATAACCCTTAACCGTAACCTAAACCTAACCCACACCCTAACCCTATGCCTAACTTCAACCGTAACCCTAACCCGTACCCTAACCCTAAAACTAACCTGTACCCTAACCCCAACCCTAACCCTAACCCATACCCTAACACTAACTCTAACCCTAACCCTGACACTAACCCTAACCCTGACCCTAAACCTAACCCTAACCCTAACCCTAACCCTAACCTAACCCTAACCCTAACCCTCACCCTAACCCTAACCCTAACCCAAACCCGTACTCTAACCCTAACCCTAACCCTAAACATAACCATTACCCTAACCCTAACCCTAACCCTTTCCCTAACCCTATCACTAACCCTAACCCAACCCTAATCCTAACCCTAACCCTACCCCTAACCATACTCTAAACCTAACCCTAACCCTCACCCTAACACTAACCAGTACTGTAACCCTAACCTGTAACATAACCCTAAACCTAACCCGTACCCTAACCCTAACCCTAACTCGTACCCTAATGCTAACCCTGACCCTAACACTAACCCTTACCCTAAACCTAACCCGTACCCTAACCCTAACCCTAACTCGTACCCTAATGCTAACCCTGACCCTAACACTAACCCTTACCCTAAACCTGAACCGTACCCTAACCCTAACCCTAACCCTAAACCACACCTGTACCCTAACCCTAACCCTAAACCTAACCCTAACCCTAACCCATATCCTAAACCTAACCCTAACCTTTGACCTAACCCGTACCCAAACCTATCCTGAACCCTAACCCTAACCCTATTCCGTCCCCAAACCCTAACCTTAACCCTAACCCATAACCTAGCGTTAGCCCTAACCCTACCCTAAGCCTAACCCGCACCCTAAACCTAAACCAAACCCTGACCCTAACCATAACCCTTAGCGTACCCTAACACTAACCCATAAACTTACACTAACCCTAACCTTAATCGTAACCCTAACCCGTACCCTAACCCTAAAAATAACCCGTACCCTAATCCCAACCCTAACCGTAACCCGTACCATAACCCTATCCCTAACCATAATCCTGACCCTAAACCTAACCCTAACCCGTACCCTAACCCTAACCCGCACCTAAACTTAACCCTAACCCGTACCCTGAACCTAACCTGTAACCTAACCTAACCATAACCCTAAACTTAACCCGTACCCTAACCCTAACCCTAACCCGTACCCTTACCATAACCCTAACCCTAACCCTTTCCGTACACTAACACTAACCCTAACCCTAACACTAACCCTAACCCTAACACTAACCCTAACCCGAACTCTAACGCTAACCCTAACCCTAAACCTAACCCTAATCCGTACTCTAACCCTAACCCGTACCCTTACACTAACACTTAACCTAACCCTAAACCTAACCCGTACCCTAACCCTAAACGTAACCCTAACCCGTACCCAAACCCTAAACCTAACACGTACCCTAACCCTAACCTTAAACCTAACCCTAACCCGCACACTAAACCTAACCCTAACCCTAGACCTAACACGTACCCTAACCCTATCCCGTACCGTAACCTTAACCCTATCCCGTACTGTAACCCTAACACTAACCCTAACCCTACCTAACCCGAACCCTAACCCTAACACTAACGAGTACCCTAACCTTACCTGTAGCCTAACCCAAACTCTAACCCTAACCCCTAAACCTAATCGTAACCCTAACCCGTACTCTAACAATAACCCTAACACTAACCCTAAACCTAACCGTAACCCGTACCCTAACTCAAACCCGTAACCTACACCTAACCCTAACCCTAAACTTAACCCATATGCTAACACTATCCCTTACCCTGAACCTAACCCTAACCCGTATCCTAACCCTAAACCTAAACCTAAGCCTAACCCGTACATTAACCCAAACCTTAACCCTAACACTAACCCTACCCAGTACTTTAACCCTAAACCTAACCCTAACCCTAACCCTAAAACTAACCCTAAACCGTACCCTATCCCTAACACATAACCTAACCATAACCCTAAACCTACACCTAACACGCACACTAAACCTAACACTAACCCTAGACCTAACATGTACACTAAACTTATCCCGTACCGTAAACTTAACCTTAACCCGTACCGTAACCCTAACACTAACCCTAACCCTAACCTTAACACTAAACCTAACCCGTACACTAAGCTAACCCGAACCCTAAACCTAACCCTAACCCGTACCCTAACCCTACCCCTACCCTAACCCTAACTCTAACCCTAACGCCTTACCCCTACCCTAATCCTAACCCTTAACCTAACCCGTACCCAAACGGTAAACCAAACCCGTACCCTAACACTAACCCAAACCCGTACTCTAACCCTAACCCTAACCCTAAACCTAACCCCTAACCCTAACCCGAACCCTAACCCTAACCCTAAACCTAAACCTAACCCGAACACTAACCCTAACCCGAAACCGAAACCTAACCCTAACCCGAACCCTAACCCTAACCCTAACGTTAACCTGAACCCTAACCCGAACCCGAACCGTAACCCGAAACCGAACGCTACCCGTAACCATAACCCTAACCCGAACCCTAACCCGAACCCTAACTCGAACCCTAACCCTAACCCGAACCCTAACCCGAACCCGAATCCTAACCCTAACCCTAACCCTAACCCGAACCCTAACCCTAACCCGAACCCTAAACCTAACCCGAACCCTAACCCTAAACCTAACACTAACCCGATCCCGAAACCTAAACCTAACCCTAACCCGAACCCTAATCCTAACCCGAACCCTAACCATAACCCGAACCCGAACCCGAACCCAAACCGTAACCCGAATCCTAAACCTAACCCTAACCCGTACCCTAACCCAAACACGAACCCTAAACCGAACCCGAACCCTAAACCTAAACCGAACCCGAAACCTAACCCGAACCCTAACCCTAAACCTAACCCGAACCCTAACCCTAACCCTAACCCGAACCCTAACCCTAACCCTAACCCGAATCCTAAACCTAACCCTAACCCGAACCCTAACCCTAACCATAACCCTAAACCTAACCCTAACCCGAACCCTAACCCTAACCCTAACCCGAACCCTAACCCTAACCCTAACCCTAACCCTAACCCGAACCCTAACCCTAACCCTAACCCGAACCCTAACCCTAACCCTAAACCGAACCCTAACCCTAACCCGAACAATAACCCTAACCCTAACCCTAACACGAACCCTAACCCTAAACCTAAACCTAACCCTAACCCTAACCTGAACCCTAACCCTAACCCGAACCCTAACCCTAACCCTAACACTAACCCTAACCCTAACCCCTAACCCTAACCCTAACCCTAAACCTAACTCTAAAACCTAACCCTAACCCTAACCCTAACCCGAACCCGAACCCTAACGCTAACACTAACCCGAACCCTAACCCTAACCCTAACCCTAACCCGAACCCTAACCCTAACCATAACCCTAACCCTAACTCCTAACCCTAACCCGAACCCTTACCCTAAACCTAACCTTAAACCTAACCCGAACCCTAACCCTAACCCTAACCCGAGCCCGAACCCTAACCCTAACCCTAACCCTAACCCGAACCCTAACCCGAACCCTAACCTTAAACCTAACCCTAACCCGAACCCGAACCCGAACCCTAACCCGAACCCAAACCCTAACCCGAACACAAAACCCTAACCCGAACCCTAACCCTAACCCTAACCCGAACCCTAACCCTAACCCGAAACCTAACCCGAACCCTAACCCTAACCCTAACCCTAACCCGAACCCTAACCCTAACCCTAACCCGAACCCTAACCCGAACCCTAAACCTAACCCTAACCCGAACCCTAACTCTAACCCTAACCCGAACCCTAACCCTAACCCTAACCCGAACCCTAACCCGAACCCTAAACCTAACTCTAACCCGAACCCTAACCCTAACCCTAACCCGAACCCGAACCCTAACCCTAAACCTAACCCTAACCCGAACCCTAACCCTACCCTAACCCGAACCCTAACCCTAACCGTAACCCTAAACCTAACCCGAAGTGTAACCCTAACCCTAACCCCGAACCCTAACCCTAACCCTAACCCTAAAGCGAACCCTAACCCTAACCCTAACCCTAACACGAACCCGAACCCTAACCCGAACCCTACCGCTAACCCTAATCCGAAACCTAACCCTAACCCGAACCCTAACCCTAACCCTAACCCTAACCCGAACCCTAACCCTAACCATAACCCGACCCCTAACCCGAAAGCTAACGCGAACCCTAACCCTAACCCTAACCCTAAACCTAACCCTATCCCTAACCTGAACCCTAACCATAACCCTAACCCTAACCCTAAACCTATCCCTAACCTGAACCCTAACCCTAACCCCTAACGCTAACCCGAACGCTAACCCTAAACCTAAACCTAAATCTAACACGAACCCTAACCCTAACCCGAAACCGAACACTAACCCTCACCCGAACCCTAACCCTAACCCTAACCTTAACGTGAACCCTAACCCGAACCCGAACCGTAACCCGAAACCGAACCCTAACCCTAACCATAACCCTAACCAAACCCTAACCCGAACACTAACTCGAACCCTAACCCTAACCCGAACACTAACCCGAACCCGAACCCTAACCCTAACCCTAACCCGAACCCGAACCCTAACCCTAACCCGAACCCTAACCCTAACCCTAACCCTAACACTAACCATAACCCTAACCCGAACCCGAACACAAACCGTAAACCGAGCCCTAAACCGAACCCTAAACCGAACCCTAACCCTAACCCTAACCCTAACCCTAACCCGAACCCTAACCCTAACCCTAACCCTAACCCTAACCCGAAACCTAACCCTAACCTGAACGCTAACCCCTAACCCTAACCCGAACCCTAACCCGAACCCTAACCCGAACCCTAACCCGAACCCTAACCTGAACCCTAACCCGAACCCTAAACCGAACCCTAACCCGAACCCTAAACCGAACCCTAAACCGAACCCTAACCCGAACCCTAACCCTAACCCTAAACCGAACCCTAAACCGAACCCTAACCCGAACCCTAAACCGAACCCTAACCCTAACCCTAACCCTAAACCGAACCCGAACCCTAACCCTAACCCTAACCCGAACCCTAACCCTAACCCGAACCCTAACCCTAACCCGAACCCGAAACCGAACCCTAACCGTAACCCGAACCCTAAACCTAACCCTAAACGGAACCCTAACCCAAACACGAACCCTAACCCGAACCCGAAACCTAACCCTAACCCGAAACCGTAACCTAACCCGAACCCTAACCCTCACCCTAAACCGAATTCTAAACCTAACCCTAACCCGAACCCTAACCCTAACCCTAACCCGAACCCTAACCCTAACCCTAAACCGAAACCTAACCCTAACCCTAACCCGAACCCTAACCCTAACCATATCCCTAAACCTATCCATAACCCGAACCCTAAACCTAACCCTAATCCGAACCCTAACCCTAACCCTAACACTAACGCTAACCCGAACCCTAACCCTAAACCTAAACCTAACCCTAACCCTAACCCGAACCCTAACCCTAACCCGAACCCTAACCCTAACCCTAACCCGAACCCTAACCCTAAACCTAACCCGAACCCTAAACCGAACCCTAACCCTAACCCGAACCCTAAACCTAACCCTAACCCGAATCCTAACCCTAACACTAACCCGAACCCTAACCCTAACACTAACCCTAACCCTAACTCGAACCCTTAACCGAAAACTAACCCGAACCCTAACCCGAACCCTAACCTGAACCCTAACCCTAAACATAACCCTAAAGCTAACCATAACCCGAACCCTAACACTAATCCGAACCCTAACCCTAACCCTAACCCTAACCCGAACCCTAACCCTAAACTTAACCTAACCCTAACCCTAACCCGAACCCTAACCCTATCCCGAACCCTAACCCTAACCCTAACACTAACCCTAACCCTAAACCCTAACCCTAATCCTAACCCTAACCCTAATCCTAAAACCTAACCCTAACCCTAACCCTAACACTAACCCTAACCCGAACCCTAACGCTAACCCTAACCCGAACCCTAACCCTAACCCTAACCCTAACCCTATCCCTAACCTGAACCCTAACCCTAACCCTAACCCTAACCCTAACCCTAACCCCTAACCCTAACCCGAAGCCTAACCTTAACCCTAACCCTAAACCTAACCCGAACCCTAACCCTAACCCGAACCCGAACCCTAACCCTAACCCGAACCCTAACCCTAACCCTAACCTTAACCTGAACCCTAACCCGAACCTGAACCATAACCCAAACCAGAACCCTAACCCTAATCATAACTCCAACCCGAACCCTAACCCGAACCCTAAATCGAACACTAACCCTAACCCGAACCGTAACACGAACCCGAACCCTAACCCTAACCCTAACCCGAACCCGAAACCTAACCCTAACCCGAACCATAAACCTAACCCGAACCCTAACCCTAACCCGAACCCGAAACCTAATCCTAACCCTAACCCGAACCTTAACCCTAACCCGAACACTAACCCTAACCCGAAACCGAACCCGAACCCTAACCGTAACCCGAACCCTAAACCTCACCCTAACCTGAACACTAACCCAAATACGAACCCTAACCCGAACCCGAACCCTAAACCTAAACCGAACACAAAACCTAACCCGAACCCTAACCCTAAAACTAACCCGAACCCTAACCCTAACCCTAACCCGAACCCTAACCCTAACCCTAACCCGAATCCTAACCCTAACCCTAACCCGAACCCTAACCCGAACCCTAACCATAACCCTAACCCTAACCCAAACCCTAACCCTAACCCTAACCCGAACCCTAACCCTAACCCTAACCCGAACCCTAACCCTAACCATAACCCTAAACCTAACCCTAACCCGAACCCTAACCCTAACCCTAACCCTAACCCTAAACCTAACCCTAACCCTAACCCGAACCCTAACCCTTACCCGAACCCTAACCCTAACCCTAACCCGAACCCTAACCATAAACCTAAACCTAACCCTAACCCTAAACCGAACCCTAAACCTAACCCGAACCCTAACCCTAACCCTAACACTAACCCTAACCCTAACCCCTAACCCTAACGCTAAACCTAATCCTAACCCTAAAACCTAACCCTAACCCAAACCCTAAACCTAACCCGAACACTAACGCTAACCCTAACACGAACCCTAACCCTAACCCTAACCCTAACCCTAACCCGAACCCTAACCATAACCCTAACCCTAACCCTAACCCCTAACCCTAACCCGAACCCTAACCCTAACCCTAACCCTAAACCTAACCCGAACCCTAACCCTAACCCTAACCCGAGCCCGAACCCTAACACTAACCCTAACGCTAAACCTAACCCTAACCCGAACCCTACCCGAACCCTAACCCTAACCCTAACCCTAACCCGAACCCTAACACTAACACTAACCCGAACCCAAACCCTAAACCGAACCCGAACCCTAACCCTAACCCTAACCCTAACCCTAACCCGAACCCTAACCCTAAACCGAACCCTAACCCGAACCCTAACCCGAACCCTAACACGAACCCTAAACCGAACCCTAACCTGAACCCTAACCCGAAACATAACCCAAACCCTAACCTTAACCCTAACCCGAACCCTAACCCTAACCCTAAACCAAAACCTAACCGGAACCCTAATCCTAACCCTCACCCTAACCCTAACCCGAACCCTAACCGTAACTCTAACCCGAACACTAACCCCTAACCTGAACCCGAACACGTACCCTAACCAGAACCCGAACCCTAACACTACCCCGAACCCGAACCCAAACCATAACCCTAACCCGAACCCTAACCCTAACCCTTACCCTAACCCGAACCCGAACCCTAACCCGAACCCTACACTTAACCCTAATCCGAACGCTAACCCTAACCCTAAACCTAACCCGAACCCTAACCCGAACCCTAATCCTAACCCGAACCCTAAACCTAACCCTAACCCGAATCCTAACCCTAACCCTAACCCGAAAACTAACACTAACACTAACCCTAACCCTAACTCGAACCCTTAACAGAACCCTAACCCGAACCCTAACCCGAACCCTAACCCGAACCCTAACCCTAACCATAACCCTAAACCTAACCATAACCCGAACCCTAACCCTAAGCCTAATCCGAACCCTAACCCTAACCCTAACCCTAAACCGAACCCTAACCCTAAACCTAAACCTAACCCTAACCCTAACCAGAACCCTAACCCTAACCCGAACCCTAACCCTAACCCTAATCCTAAAACCTAACCCTAACCCTAACCCTAATCCTAACCCTAACCCGAACCCTAACGCAACCCTAACCCGAACCCTAACCCTAACCCTTACCCTATCCCTAACCTGAACCCTAATCCTAACCCTAACCCTAACCATAACCCCTAACCCTAACCCGAACCCTAACCCTAACCCTAACCCTAAACCTAATCCGAACCCTAACCCTAACCCGATCCCGAACCCTAACCCTAACCCGAACCCTAACCCTAACTCTAAACTTAACCTGAACCCTAACCCGAACCCGAACCCTAACCCAAACCGGAACCCTAACCCTAAACATAACCCCAACCCGAACCCTAACCCTAACCCGAACCCTAAACCTAACCCTAACCCGAATCCTAACCCTAACACTAACCCGAACCCTAACCCTAACACTAACCCTAACCCTAACTCGAACCCTTAACCGAAAACTAACCCGAACCCTAACCCGAACCCTAACCTGAACCCTAACCCTAAACATAACCCTAAAGCTAACCATAACCCGAACCCTAACACTAATCCGAACCCTAACCCTAACCCTAACCCTAACCCGAACCCTAACCCTAAACTTAACCTAACCCTAACCCTAACCCGAACCCTAACCCTATCCCGAACCCTAACCCTAACCCTAACACTAACCCTAACCCTAAACCCTAACCCTAATCCTAACCCTAACCCTAATCCTAAAACCTAACCCTAACCCTAACCCTAACACTAACCCTAACCCGAACCCTAACGCTGACCCTAACCCGAACCCTAACCCTAACCCTAACCCTATCCCTAACCTGAACCCTAACCCTAACCCTAACCCTAACCCTAACCCCTAACCCTAACCCGAAGCCTAACCTTAACCCTAACCCTAAACCTAACCCGAACCCTAACCCTAACCCGAACCCGAACCCTAACCCTAACCCGAACCCTAACCCTAACCCTAACCTTAACCTGAACCCTAACCCGAACCTGAACCCTAACCCAAACCAGAACCCTAACCCTAATCATAACCCCAACCCGAACCCTAACCCGAACCCTAAATCGAACACTAACCCTAACCCGAACCGTAACACGAACCCGAACCCTAACCCTAACCCTAACCCGAACCCGAAACCTAACCCTAACCCGAACCCTAAACCTAACCCGAACCCTAACCCTAAACCTAACCCTAACCCGAACCCGAAACCTAATCCTAACCCTAACCCGAACCTTAACCCTAACCCGAACCCGAACCCTAACCCGAAACCGAACCCGAACCCTAACCGTAACCCGAACCCTAAACCTCACCCTAACCTGAACCCTAACCCAAACACGAACCCTAACCCGAACCCGAACCCTAAACCTAAAACGAACACAAAACCTAACCCGAACCCTAACCCTAAAACTAACCCGAACCCTAACCCTAACCCTAACCCGAACCCTAACCCTAACCCTAACCCGAATCCTAACCCTAACCCGAACCCTAACCCGAACCCTAAACATAAACCTAACCCTAACCCAAACCCTAACCCTAACCCTAACCCGAACCCTAACCCTAACCCTAACCCGAACCCTAACCCTAACCATAACCCTAAACCTAACCCTAACCCGAACCCTAACCCTAACCCTAACCCTAACCCGAACCCTAAACCTAACCCTAACCCTAACCCGAACCCTAACCCTTACCCGAACCCTAACCCTAACCCTAACCCGAACCCTAACCATAAACCTAAACCTAACCCTAACCCTAAACCGAACCCTAAACCTAACCCGAACCCTAACCCTAACCCTAACACTAACCCTAACCCTAACCCCTAACCCTAACCCTAAACCTAACCCTAACCCTAAAACCTAACCCTAACCCAAACCCTAAACCTAACCCGAACACTAACGCTAACCCTAACACGAACCCTAACCCTAAACCTAACCCTAACCCTAACCCGAACCCTAACCATAACCCTAACCCTAACCCTAACCCCTAACCCTAACCCGAACCCTAACCCTAACCCTAACCCTAAACCTAACCCGAACCCGAACCCTAACCCTAACCCTAACCCGAGCCCGAACCCTAACACTAACCCTAACGCTAAACCTAACCCTAACCCGAACCCTAACCCGAACCCTAACCCTAACCCTAACCCTAACCCGAACCCTAACCCTAACACTAACCCGAACCCAAACCCTAAACCGAACCCGAACCCTAACCCTAAGCCTAACCCTAACCCTAACCCGAACCCTAACCCTAACCCGAACCCTAACCCGAACCCTAACCCGAACCCTAACACGAACACTAAACCGAACCCTAACCTGAACCCTAACCCGAAACATAACCCGAACCCTAACCTTAACCCTAACCCGAACCCTAACCCTAACCCTAAACCAAAACCTAACCGGAACCCTAACCCTAACCCTAACCCTAACCCTAACCCGAACCCTAACCGTAACTCTAACCCGAACACTAACCCCTAACCCGAACCCGAACACGTACCCTAACCAGAACACGAACCCTAACACTACCCCGAACCCGAACCCAAACCATAACCCTAACCCGAACCCTAACCCTAACCCTTACCCTAACCCGAAACCGAACCCTAACCCGAACCCTACACTTAACCCTAATCCGAACGCTAACCCTAACCCTAAACCTAACCCGAACCCTAACCCGAACCCTAATCCTAACTCGAACCCTAAACCTAACCCTAACCCGAATCCTAACCCTAACCCTAACCCGAACACTAACACTAACACTAACCATAACCCTAACTCGAACCCTTAACAGAACCCTAACCCGAACCCTAACCCGAACCCTAACCCGAACCCTAACCCTAAACATAACCCTAAACCTAACCATAACCCGAACCCTAACCCTAAACCTAATCCGAACCCTAACCCTAACCCTAACCCTAACCCGAACCCTAACCCTAAACCTAAACCTAACCCTAACCCTAACCAGAACCCTAACCCTAACCCGAACCCTAACCCTAACCCTAATCCTAAAACCTAACCCTAACCCTAACCCTAAACCTAACCCTAACCCGAACCCTAACGCAACCCTAACCCGAACCCTAACCCTAACCCTAACCCTATCCCTAACCTGAACCCTAATACTAACCCTAACCCTAACCCTAACCCCTAACCCTAACCCGAACCCTAACCCTAACCCTAACCCTAAACCTAAACCGAACCCTAACCCTAACCCGAACCCGAACCCTAACCCTAACCCGAACCCTAACCCTAACCCTAAACTTAACCTGAACCCTAACCCGAACCCGAACCCTAACCCAAACCGGAACCCTAACCCTTAACATAACCCCAACCCGAACCCTAACCCGAACCCTAACTCGAACCCTAACCCTAACCCTTCCCTAACACGGACCCGAACCCTAACCCTAACCCTAACCCGAACCCGAACCCTAACCCTATCCCGAACCCTAAACCTAACCCAAACCTAACCCTAACGCTAACCCGAACCTTAACCCTAACCCGAACTCTAACCCTAACCCGAACCCGAACCCGAACCCGAACCCTAACCGTAAACCGAACCCTAAACCTCACCCTAACCTGAACCCGAACCCAAACACGAACCCTAACCCGAACCCGAACCCTAAACCTAAACCGAACACAAAACCTAACCCGAACCCTAACCCTAAACCTAACCCGAACCCTAACCCTAACCCTAACCCGAATCCTAACCGTAACCCTAACCCTAACCCTAACCCGAACCCTAACCATAACCCTAACCCTAACCCTAACCCCTAACCCTAACCCGAACCCTAACCCTAACCCTAACCCTAAACCTAACCCGAACCCTAACCCTAACTCTAACCCGAGCCCGAACCCTAACACTAACCCTAACGCTAAACCTAACCCTAACGCGAACCCTAACCCGAACCCTAACCCTAACCCTAACCCTAACCCTAACCCGAACCCTAACCCTAACACTAACCCGAACCCAAACC
>JAVLSZ010000047.1:2915000-2922500 GCA_032313775.1 Urocyon cinereoargenteus | reverse complement strand
CCCGAACTCCAACCCTAACCCTAACCCGAACCCTAACCCTAACCCTAAACCGAACCCAAACCCTAACCCTAACCCGAACCCTAAACCTAACCATACCCCTAAACCTAACCATAACCCGAACCCTAATCCTAACCCGAACACTAACCGTAACCCTAACCCGAACCCTAACCCTAAACCTATCCCGAACCCTAACCCGAACCCAACCCTAAACCGAACCCTAAACCTAACCCTAAACCGAATCCTAACCCTAACCATAACCCTAAACCTAACCATAACCCGAACCCTAACCCTAACCCTAATCCGAACCCTAACCCTAACCCTAACCCTAACCATAACCCTAAACCTAACCATAACCCGAACCCTAACCCTAAACCTAATCCGAACCCTAACCCTAACCCTATCCCTAACCTGAACCCTAATCCTAACCCTAACCCTAACACTAACCCCTAACCCTAACCCGAAACCTAACCCTAACCCTAACCCTAAACCTAACCCGAACCCTATCCCTAACCCGAACCCGAAACCTAACACTAACCCGAACCCTAACACTAACCCTAACCTTAACCTGAACCCTAACCCGAACCCGAACCCTAACCCAAACCGGAACCCTAACCCTAATCATAACCCCAACCCGAACCCAAACCCGAACCCTAATTCGAACCCTAACCCTAACCCGAACCCTAACACGAACCCGAACCCTAACCCTAACCCTAACGCGAACCCGAACCCTAACCCTAATCCGAAACCTAAACCTAACCCGAACCCTAACCCTAAACCTAACCCTAACGCTAACCCTAACCCTAACCCGAACCCTAACCCGAACCCTAAACCTAACCCTAACCCTAACCCGAACCCGAACCCTAAACCTAACACTAACCCGAACCCAAACCCTAACCCGAACCCGAACCCTAACCCGAACCCTAACCCTAACCCTAACCCGAACATTAACCCTAACCCTAACCCGAACCCGAACCCGAACCCGAAACCTAACCCTAAACCAAACCCGAACCCTAACCCTAACCTTAACCTGAACCCTAAACCTAACCCTAACCCGAACCCTAACCCTAACCCGAACCCTAACCTTAACCCTAACCCGAATCCTAACCCTAACCCTAATCCGAACCCTAACCCGAATCCTAAACCTAACCCTAACCCTAACCCGAACCCTAAACCTAATCCTAACCCGAACCCTAACGCTAACCCTAACCCTAAACCTAACCCGAACCCTAAACCTAACCCTAACCAGAACCCTAACCCTAACCCTAACCCTAACCCTAATCCGAACACTAACCCGAACCCGAACCCTAACCCTAACACTAAAACGAACCCTAACCCTAAACCTAACTCTAAACCTAACCCTAAACCCTAACCCTAACCCGAACCCTAACCCTAACCCTAACCCTAAACCTAACCCGAACCCTAACCCTAACCCTAACCCGAGCCCGAACACTAACCCTAACCCTAACCCTAACCTAACCCGAACCCTAACCCGAACCCTAACCCGAACCCTAACCCGAACCCTAACCCTAACCCTAACTTGAACCCTAACCCCTAAACCTAACCCGAACCCTAACCCGAACCCTAACCCGAACCCTAACCCGAACGTTAACCTGAAACCTAACCCTTACCCTAAACCGAACCCTAACCCGAACCCTAACCCGAACCCTAACCCGAACCCTAACCCGAACCCTAACCCTAACCCTAAACCGAACCCTAAACCGAACCCTAATCCGAATCTAACCCGAACACGAACCCTAAACCTAAACCAAAAGGGAACCCTAACGCTAACCCGAACCCTAAACCTACCCGAACCCTAAACCTAACCCTAACCCTAACCCGAACCCGAACCCTAACCCTAACCCTAACCTGAACCCTAACCCTAACCCGAACCCTAACCCTAACCCGAACCCGAACCGAACCCTAACCGTAACCCGAACCCTAAACCTAAACCTAAACCGAACCCTAAACCAAACACGAACCCTAACCTGAACCCGAAACCTAAGCCTAACCCGAACCCGTAACCTAACCCGAACCCTAACCCTAACCCTAACCCTAACCCTAACCCTAACCCTAACCCTAACCCGAACTCTAACCCTAACCCTAACCCGAACCCTAACCCTAACCCTAAACCGAACCCTAACCCTAACCCTAACCCAAACCCTAAACCTAACCATATCCCTAAACCTAACCATAACCCGAACCCTAACCCTAACCCTAACCCGAACACTAACCGTAACCCTAACCCGAACCCTAACCCTAAACCTATCCCGAACCCTAACCTGAACCCAACCCTAACCCGAACCCTAAACCTAACCCTAAACCGAATCCTAACCCTAACCCTAACCCGAACCCTAACACTAACACTAACCCTAACCCTAACTCGAACCCTTAACCGAACCCTAACCCGAACCCTAACCCGAACCCTAACCCGAACCCTAACCCTAACCATAACCCTAAACCTAACCATAACCCGAACCCTAACCCTAAACCTAATCCGAACCCTAACCCTAACCCTAACCCTAACCTGAACCCTCACCCTAAATCTAAACCTAACCCTAACCCTAACCAGAAACCTAACACTAACCCGAACCCTAACCCTAACCTTAACACTAACCCTAACCCTAACCCCTAACCCTAACCCTAACCCTAACCCTAATCCTAAAACCTAACCCTAACCCTAACCCTAACCCTAACCCGAACCCTAACGCAACCCTAACCCGAACCCTAACCCTAACCCTAACCCTATCCCTAACCTGAACCCTAATCCTAACCCTAACCCTAACCCTAACCCCTAACCCTAACTGGAACCCTAACCCTAACCCTAACACTAAACCTAACCCGAACCCTAACCCTAACCCGAACCCGAACCCTAACCCTAACCCGAACCCTAACCCTAACCCTAACCTTAACCTGAACCCTAACCCGAACCCGAACCCTAACCCAAACCGGAACCCTAACCCTAATCATAACCCCAACCCGAACCCAAAACCGAACCCTAACTCGAACCCTAAACCTAACCCGAACCCTAACACGAACCCGAACCCTAACCCTAACGCGAACCCGAACCCTAACCCTAACCCGAACTCTAAACCTAACCCGAACCCTAACCCTAAACCTAACCCTAACCCGAACCCGAACCCTAACCCTAACGCTAACCCGAACCTTAACCCTAACCCGAACCCTAACCCTAACCCGAACCCGAACCCGAACCCTAACCATAAACCGAACCCTAAACCTCACCCTAACCTGAACCCTAACCCAAACATGAACCCTAACCCGAAACCGAACCCTAAACCTAAACCGAACACAAAACCTAACCCGAACCCTAACCCTAAACCTAACCCGAACCCTAACCCTAACCCTAACCCAAACCCTAACCCTAACCCTAACCCGAATCCTAACCCTAACCCTATCCCGAACCCTAACCCGAACCCTAACCATAACCCAAAACCTAACCCAAACCCTAACCCTAACCCTAACCCGAACCCTAACCCTAACCCTAACCCGAACCCTAACCCTAACCCTAACCATAACCCTAAACCTAACCCTAACCCGAACCCTAACCCTAACCCTAACCCTAACCCTAAACCTAACCCTAAACCAAACCCTAAACCTAACCCGAACCCTAACCCTAACCCTAAACCTAAACCTAACCCTAACCCAACACGAACCCTAACCCTAACCCGAACCCTTACCCTAACCCTAACACTAACCCTAACCCTAACCCCTAACCCTAACCCTAACCGTAACCTTAACCCTAAAACCTAACCCTAACCCTAACCCTAACCCTATCCTGAACCCTAACGCTAACCCTAACCCGAACCCTAACCCTAAACCTAACCCTAATCCTAACCCGAACCATAACCCTAACCCTAACCCTAATCCTAACCCCTAACCCTAACCCGAACCCAAAACCAAACCCTAACCCTAAACCCTACCCGAAACCTAACACTAACCCTAACCCGAGCCCGAACCCTAACCCTAACCCTAACGCTAACCCTAACCCTAAACCGAACCCTAACCCGAACCCTAACCCTAACCCTAATCCTAACCCGAACCCTAACCCTAACCGTAACCCGAACCCAAACCCTAACCCGAACCCGAACCCTAACCCGAACCCTAACCCTAACCCTAACCCGAATCCTAACCCTAACCCGAACCCTAACCCGAACCCTAACCCAAACCATAACCCGAACCCTAAACCGAACCCTAACCCGAAACCTAACCCGAACCCTAAACCGAACCCTAACCTTAAACCTAACCCGAACCCTAACCCTAACCCTAAACCAAAACCTAACCGGAACCCTAACCCTAACCCTAACCCTAACCCTAACCCTAACCCGAACCCTAACCGTAACTCTAACCCGAACACTAACCCCTAACCCGAACCCGAACCCGTACCCTAACCAGAACCCGAACCCTAACCCTACCCCAAACCCGAACCCAAACCATAACCCTAACCCGAACCCTAACCCTAAACCTAACCCTAACCATAAACCAAACCCTAACCCTAAACCTAACCCTAACCCTAACCCTAAACCGAACCCTAACCCTAACCCTAACCATAACCCGAACCCTAACCCGAACCCTAACCCTAACACTAACCCTAAACCTAACCCTAACCCGAACCCTAACCCTAACCCGAACCCTAAACCTAACCCTAACCCTAACCCATACCCGAACCCTAAACCGAACCCTAACCCTAACCCGAACCCTAACACTAACCCTAACCCTAACAGGAACCCTAAACCTAACCCTAACCCGAACCCGAACCCTAACCACTTACCGAATCCTAACCCTAACCCGAACACTAACCCGAACCCTAACCCTAACCCTAACCCCGAACCCGAACCCTAACCCTTACCCTAACCCTAAACCGAACCCTAACCCGAACCCGAACCCTAACCCTAACCCGAATCGGAACCCTAACCCTAATCCTAACCCGAACCCTAACCCTAACCGTAACCCGAACCCTAACCCTAACCCTAACCCGAACCCTAACCCTAACCCGAATCACAACCATAACCCTATCCCGAACCCTAACCCGAAACCTATCCCTAAACCTAAACCTGAATCAAACGCTAACCCTAACCCTAAACCGAAACCTAACCCTAACCCTAAAACGAACCCTAACTCTAAAACTAACTCTAACCCTAACCCTAACCCTTAAACGAACCCTAACCCTAAACCTAACCTTAACCCTAACCCGAACCCTAACCCTAACCCTAACCCTAACCCTAACCCTAACCCGAAACCTAACCCTAACCCTAACCTGAACCCTAACCCCTAACCCTAACCCGAACCCTAACCCGAACACTAACCCGAACCCTAACCCGATCCCTAACATGAACCCTAACCCTAACCCTAACCCGAACCGTAACCCGAACCCTAACCCGAACCCTAACCCGAACCCTCACCCTAACCCTAAACCGAACCCTAAACCGAACCCTAACCCGAACCCTAACCCGAACACGAACCCTAACCCTAACCCAAACACGAACCCTAACGCTAACCAGAACCCTAAACCTACCCGAACCCTAAACCTAACCCTAACCCTAACCCGAACCCGAACCCTAACCCTAACCCTAACCCGAACCCTAACCCTAACCCTAACCCGAACCCTAACCCTAACCCTAACCCGAACCCTAACCCTAACCCTAAACCGAACCCTAACCCTAACCCTAACCCGAACCCTAACCCTAACCATATCCCTAAACCTAACCATAACCCGAACCCTAAACCTAAACCTAATCCGAACCCTAACCCTAACCCTAACACTAACGCTAACCCGAACCCTAACCCTAAACCTAAACCTAACCCTAACCCTAACCCGAACCCTAACCCTAACCCGAACCCTAACCCTAACCCTAACCCGAACACTAACCCTAACCCTAACACGAACCCTAACCCTAAACCTAACCCGAACCCTAACCCGAACCCTAACACTAACCCGAACCCTAATCCTAACCCTAACCCGAATCCTAACCCTAACCCTAACCCGAACCCTAACACTAACACTAACCCTAACCCTAACTCGAACCCTTAACCGAACCCTAACCCGAAACCTAACCCGAACCGTAACCCGAACCCTAACCCTAACCATAACCCTAAACCTAACCATAACCCGAACCCTAACCCTAACCCTAATCCGAACCCTAACCCTAACCCTAACCCTAACCCGAAACCTAACCCTAAACCTAAACCTAACCCTAACCCTAACCAGAACCCTAACCCTAACCCGAACCCTAACCCTAACCCTAACACTAACCCTAACCCTAACCCTAACCCCTAACCCTAACCCTAACACTAACCCTAATCCTAAAACCTAACCCTAACCCTAACCCTAACCCTAACCCTAACCCGAACCCTAACGCAACCTTAACCCGAACCCTAACCCTAAACCTAACCCTATCCCTAACCTGAACCCTAATCCTAACCCTAACCCTAACCCTAACCCCTAAACCTAACCCGAACCCTAACCCTAACCCTAACCCTAAACCTAACCCGAACCCTAACCCTAACCCGAACCCGAACCCTAACCCTAACCCGAACCCTAACCCTAACCCTAACCTTAACCTGAACCCTAACTCGAACCCGAACCCTAACCCAAACCGGAACCCTCACCCTAAACATAACCCCAACCCGAACCCTAACCCGAACCCTAACTCGAACCCTAAACCTAACCCGAACCCTAACACGAAGCCGAACCCTAACCCTAACCCTAACCCGAACCCGAACCCTAACCCTATCCCGAACCCTAAACCTAACCCGAACCCTAACCCTAACGCTAACCCGAACCTTAACCCAAACCCGAACCCTAACCCTAAACCGAACCCGAACCCGAACCCGAACCCTAACCGTAAACCGAACCCTAAACCTCACCCTAACCTGAACCCTAACCCAAACACGAACCCTAACCCGAACCCGAACCCTAAACCTAAACCGAACACAAAACCTAACCCGAACCCTAACCCTAAACCTAACCCGAACCCTAACCCTAACCCTAACCCGAACCCTAAACCTAACCCTAACACGAATCCTAACCCTAACCCTAACCCGAACCCTAACCCGAACCCTAACCATAACCCTAACCCTAACCCAAAACCTAACCCTAACCCTAACCCGAACCCTAACCCTAACCCTAACCCGAACCCTAACCCTAACCATAACCCTAAACCTAACCCTAACCCTAACCCTAAACCAAACCCTAACCCTAACCCGAACCCTAACCCTAACCCTAACCCGAACCCTAAACCTAACCCTAACCCGAATCCTAACCCTAACACTAACCCGAACCCTAACCCGAACCCTAACCATAACCCTAACCCTAACCCAAACCCTAACCCTAACCCTAACCCGAACCATAACCCTAACCCTAAACCAAACCCTAACCCTAAACCTAACCCTAACCCTAACCCTAACCCTAACCCTAAACCAAACCCTAACCCTAAGCCGAACCCTAACCCTAACCCTAAACTTAAACCTAACCCTAACCCTAAC
>JAVLSZ010000047.1:2905000-2910000 GCA_032313775.1 Urocyon cinereoargenteus | reverse complement strand
ACCCTAACCCTAACTGGAACCCTAACCCTAAACATAACCCTAAACCTAACCCTAACCCGAACCCTAAAACTAACCCTAACCCGAACCCTAACCCTAACCCTAACCCTAACCCAAAACCTAACCCTAACCCGAAACCTAACCCTAACCCTAACCCTAATACGAACCCTAACCCTAAACCTAAACCTAACCCTAACCCTAACCCGAACCCTAACCCTAACCCTTACCCTAACCCTAACCCTAACACTAACCCTAACCCTAACCCCTAACCCTAACCCTAACCCTAACCGTAACCCTAAAACCTAACCCTAACCCTAACACTAACCCTAACCGGAACCCTAACGCTAACCCTAACCCGAACCCTAACCCTAACCCTAGCCCTAAACCTAACCCGAACCCTAACCCTAACCCTAACCCTAACCCTAACCCTAACCCCTAACCCTAACCCGAACCCTAAAACTAACCCTAACCCTAAACCTAAACCGAACCCTAACCCTAACCCTAACCCGAGCCCGAAACCTAACCCTAAACCTAACCCTAACCCTAACACTAACCCTAACCCTAACCCGAACCCTAACCCTAACCCTAACCCGAACCCGATCCCTATCCCTAAACCTAACATGAACCCAAACCCTAACCCGAACCCGAAACCTAACCCGAACCCTAACCCTAACCCTAACCCGAACCCTAACCCGAACCATAACCCGAACCCTAACCCGAACCCTAAACCGAACCCTAACCCGAACCCTAACCTTAACCCTAACCCGAACCCTAAACCTAACCCTTACCCAAAACCTAACCAGAACCCTAACCCTAACCCTAACCCTAAACCGAACCCTAACCGTAACTCTAACCCGAACCCTATCGCCTAACCCGAACCCGAACCTGTACCCAAATCCCAACCCGAACCCTAACCCTACCCCGAACCCGAACCCAAAACATAACCCTAACGCGAACCCTAACCCTAACCCTAACCCTAACCCTAACCCTAAACCAAACCCTAACCCTAACCCTAACCCTAACCCTAACCATAACCCGAACCCTAACCCTAACCCTAACCCGAACCCTAACCCTAACCCGAACCCTAACCCTAACCCTAACCCTTACCCGAACCCTAACCCGAACCCTAACTCTAACCCTAACCCGAACCCTAACCCTAACCCTAACCATAACCCTAACCCTAACCCTAACCCGAACCCTAACCCTAACCCGAACCCTAACCCTAACCCTAACCCTAACCCTAACCCTTACCCGAACCCTAACCCGAACCCTAACTCTAACCCTAACCCGAACCCTAACCCTAACCCTAACCATAACCCTAACCCGAACCCTAACCCTAACCCGAACCCTAACCCTAACCGGAACCCTAACCCTAACCCTAACACGAAACCGAACCCTAACCCTAACCCGAACCCGAACCCTAACCCTAACCCTAACCCGAACCCTAACCCTAACCCGAACCCGAACCCTAACCCTAACCCTAACCCGAACCCTAACCCTAACCCGACCCCTAACCCGAACCCTAACACGAACACTAACCCTAACCCTAACCCTAACCCTAACCCGAAACTTAACCCTAACCCTAACCCGAACCCTAACTCTAACCCTAACCCGAACCCTAACCCTAACCCTAACCCGAAACCTAAACCTAACCCTCACCCTAACCCGAACACTAACCCTAACTCTAACCCTACCCCGAACCCTAACCCGAAAACTAACCCGAACCATAACCCGAACACTAACCCTAACCCTAAACCTAACCCGAACCCTAACCCTAACCCTAACCCTAACCCGAACCCGAACCCTAACCCGAACCCTAACCCGAACCCTAACCCTAACCCTAACCCTAACCCTAACTTTAACCCTAACCTGAACCCTAACACTAACCCTAACCCCTAACCCTAACCTTAACCCTAACCCTAACCCGAACCCTAACCCTAACCCTAACACTAACCCTCACCCGAACCCGAACCCTAACTCGAACCCTACCCCTAACCCTAATCCGAAAGCTAACCCTAACCCTAAACCTAACCCGAACCCGAACCCTAACCCTAACCCGAACCCGAACACTAACACTAACCCGAACCCTAACCCTAACCCGAACCCTAACCCTAACACGAAACCTAACCCTAACCCTAACCCAAACCCTAACCCGAACCCTAACACTAACCCTAACCCGAAACCTAACCCTAACCCGAACCCTAAACCTAACCCTAACCCGAACCCTAACCCTAACCCTAACCCGCACACTAACCCTAACCCGAACCCTAACCCTAATCCGAACCCGAACCCGAACCCTAACACTAACCCTAACCCTAACCCTAACCCGAACCCGACCCCTAACTCGAACCCTACCCCTAACCCTAATCCGAACGCTAACCCTAACCTTAAACCTAACCCGAACCCGAACCCTAACCCTAACCCTAACCCGAACCCGAACCCTAACACTAACCCGAAACCTAACCCTAACCCGAACCCTAACCCTAAACCGAAACCTAACCCTAACCCTAACCCGAACCCTAACCCGAAACCTAACACTAACCCTAACCCGAACCCTAACCCTAACCCGAACCCTAACCCTAACCCTAACCCGAACCCTAACCCTAACCCTAACCCGCACCCTAAACCTAACCCGAACCCTAACCCTAAACCGAACCAGAACCCGAACCCTAACCCTAACCCGAACCCTAACCCTAACCCTAAACCTAACCCGAACCCTAACCCAAAACCGAACCCTAACCCGAACACGAACCCTAACCCTAACCCAAACCCGAACCGTAACCTTAACCCTAACCTGAACCCTAAACCTAACCCGAACCCGAACCCTAACCCTAACCCGAACCCTAACCCTAACCCTCACCCTAACCCGAATCCTAACCCTAATCCTAATCCGAACCCTATCCCGAATCCTAAACCTAACCCTAACCCTAACCCGAACCCTAAACCTAATCCTAACCCGAAACCTAACCCTAACCCTAACCCTAAACCTAACCCGAACCCTAACCCTAACCCTAACCCGAACCCTAACCCTAACCCTAACCCTAACCCGAACACTAACCCTAACCCTAAACCTAACCCTAACCCTAAAGCTAACCCTAACCCGAACCCTAACCCTAACCCTAACACTAACCCTAAACCGAACACTAACCCTAACCCTAACCCTAACCCTAACCCTAACCCTAAAACCTACCCCTAACCCGAACCCTAACCTTAACCCTAACCCTAATCCGAACCCTAACACTAAACCTAACTCTAACCCTAACCCTAACCCTAACCCTAACCCGAACCATAACCCGAACCCTAACCCGAAACCTAACCCGAACCCTAAACCGAACCCTAACCCGAACCCTACCCCGAACCCTAACCCGAACCCTAACCCGAACCCTAACCCGAACCCTAACCCTAAACCTAACCCGAACCCTAACCCGAACCCTAAACCTAACCCTAAACCAAACCCTAACCCTAACCCTAACCCTAACCCTAACCCGAAACCTAACCCTAACCCGAACCCTAACCCGAACCCTAACCCGAACCCTAACCCGAAACCTAACCTGAAACCTAACCCTAAACCTAACCCGAACCCTAACCCGAACCCTAACCCGAACCCTATCTGGAACCCTAACCCGAACCCTAACCCGAACCCTAAACCGAACCCTAACCCGAAACCTAACCCGAACACGAACACTAACCCTAACCCTAACCCGAACCCGAACCCGAACCCTAAACCTAACCCGAACCCTAAACCTACCCGAACCCTAACCCTAACCCTAAACCTAACCCGAACCCGAAACCTAACCCTAACCCTAACCCGAACCCTAACCCTAACCCGAAACCTAACCCTAACCCGAACCCGAACCCGAACCCTAACCGTAACCCGAACCCTAAACCTAACCCTAAACCGAACCCTAACCCAAACACGAACCCTAACCCGAACCCAAACCCTAACCCTAACCCGAACCCGTAACCTAATCCGAACCCTAAACCTAACCCTAACCCGAACCCTAACCCTAACGCTAACTCGAACCCTAACCCTAACCCTAACCCGAATCCTAACCCTAACCCTAACCCGAACCCTAACCCGAAACCTATCCCTAAACCTAACCCTAACCCAAACCCTAACCCTAAACCTAACCATAACCCTAACCATAACCCTAAACCTAACCATAACCCGAACCCTAACCCTAACCCTAATTCGAACCCTAACCCTAAGCCTAACCCTAAACCTAACCCGAACCCTAAAACTAAACCTAAAACTAAACCTAACCCTAACCCGAACCCTAACCCTAACCCGAACCCTAACACTAACCCGAACCCTAACCCTAACCCTAACCCGAACCCTAACCCTAAACCAAACCCGAAACCTAACCCGAACACTAACCCGAAGCCTAACCCTAACCCGAACCCTAAACCTAACCCTAACCCGAATCCTAACCCTAACCCTAACCCGAACCCTAACCCGAACCCTAACCCTAACCCTAACCCTAACCCAAACCCTAACCCTAACCCTAACCCGAACCATAACCCTAACCCTAAACCAAACCCTAACCCTAAACCTAACCCTAACCCTAACCCTAACCCTAACCCTAAACCAAACCCTAACCCTAACCCGAACCCTAACCCTAACCCTAAACCTAAACCTAACCCTAACCCTAACCCGAACCCTAACCCTAACCCGAACCCTAACCCTAACCCTAACACTAACCCTAAACCTAACCCCTAACCCTAACCCTAACCGTAACCCTAACCCTAAAACCTAACCCTAACCCTGACCCTAACCCTATCCTGAACCCTAACGCTAACCCTAACCCGAACCCTAACCCTAAACCTAACCCTAACCCTAACCCGAACCATAACCCTAACCCTAACCCTAACCCTAACCCCTAACACTAACCCGAACCCTAACCCTAACCCTAACCCTAAACCTAACCCGAAACCTAACCCTAACCCTAACCCGAGCCCGAACCCTAACCCTAACCCTAACTCTAACCGAACCCTAACCCGAA
>JAVLSZ010000047.1:2900000-2902500 GCA_032313775.1 Urocyon cinereoargenteus | reverse complement strand
CTAACCCGAACCCTAAATCGAACCCTAACCCTAACCCGAACCTAAACCCGAACCCGAACCCTAACTCTAACCCTAACCCGAACCCGAACCCTACTCCTAACCCGAACCCTAAACCTAACCCCAAACCTAACCATAAACCTAACCCTAACCCGAACCCGAACCCTAACCCTAACCCGAACACTAACCCTAAACCGAACCCTAACCCTAACCCTAACCCGAACCCGAACCCAAACCCTAACCGTAACCCGAACCCTAAAACTAACCCTAACCCGAAACCTAACCCGAACCCTAACCCTAAACCTAACCCAAACCCTAACCTTAACCCTAACCCGAAACCTAACCCTAACCCTAACCCGAATCCTAACCCTAACCCTAACCGAACACTAACCGGAACCCTAACCATAACCCTAACCCTAACCCAAACCCTAACCCTAACCCTAACCCGAACCCTAACCCTAACCCTAACCGGAATCCTAATCCTAACCATAACCCTAATCCTAACCCTAACCCGAACCCTGAACCTAACCCTAACCCGAACCGTAACCCTAACCCTAACCCTAACCCAAACCCTAACCCTAACCCGAACCCTAACCCTAACCCTAACACGAACCCTAAACCTAAACCTAACCCTAACCCTAACACGAACCCTAACCCTAACCCTTACCCTAACCCTAACCCTAACACTAACCCTAACCCTAACCCCTAACCCTAACCCTAACCCTAACCGTAACCCTAAAACCTAAGCCTAACCCTAACCCTAACCCTAACCCTAACCGGAACCCTAACGCTAACCCTAACCCGAACCCTAACCCTAACCCTAGCCCTAACCCTAACCCGAACCCTAACCCTAACCCTAACCCTAACCCTAACCCTAACCCCTAACCCTAACCCGAACCCTAACCCTAACCCTAACCCTAAACCTAACCCGAACCCTAACCCTAACCCTAACCCGAGCCCGAAACCTAACCCTAAACCTAACCCTAACCCTAACTCTAACCCGAACCCTAACCCGAACCCTAACCCTAACCCTAACCCGAACCCGAACACTAACCCTAACCCTAACATGAACCCAAACCCTAACCCGAACCCGAACCCGAACCCTAAACCTAACCCTAACCCGAACCCTAACACGAACCATAACCCGAACCCTAACCCGAACCGTAAACCGAACCCTCACCCGAACCCTAACCCGAACCCTAACCCGAACACTAACCTTAACCCTAACACGAACCTTAAAACTAACCCTTACCCAAAACCTAACCGGAACCCTAACCCTAACCCTAACCCTAACCCGAACCCTAACCGTAACTCTAACCCGAACCCTAACGCCTAACCTGAACCCGAACCTGTACCCAAATCCGAACCCGAACCCTAACCCTACCCCGAACCCGAACCCAAAACATAACCCTAACCCGAACCCTAACCCTAAACCTAACCCTAAACCTAACCCTAACGCAAACCCTAACCCTAACCCTAACCCTAACCCTAACCCTAACCCTTACCCGAACCCTAACCCGAACCCTAACCCTAACCCTAACCCGAACCCTAACCCTAACCCTAACCATAACCCTAACCCGAACCCTAACCCTAACCCTAACCCTAACCCTAACCGGAACCCTAACCCTAACCCTAACCCGAATCCGAACCCTAACCCCTTACCCGAATCCTAACCCTAAACCGAACACTAACCCGAACCCTAACCCTAACCCTAACCCCGAACCCGTACCCTAACCCTAACCCTAACCCTAACACGAACCCTAACCCGAACCCTAAACCGAACCCGAACCCTAACCCTAACCCGAACCCGAACCCTAACCCTAACCCTAACCCGAACCCTAACCCTAACCCGAACCCTAATCCTAACACTAACCCTAACCCGAACCCTGACCCGAACCCTAAATCGAACCCTAAACCTAACCCGAACCCTAACACGAACCCGAACCCTAACTCTAACCCTAACCCCAACCCAAACCCTACCCCTAACCCGAACCCTAAACCTAACCCGAAACCTAACCCTAAACCTAACCCTAACCCGAACCCGAACCCTAACCCTAACCCTAACCCGAACCCTAACCCTAACCCGAACCCTAACCCAAACCCGACCCGAACCCAAACCCTAACCGTAACCCGAACCCTAAACCTAACCCTAACCCGAACCCTAACCCAAACACGAACCCTAACCCGAACCCGAACCCTAAACCTAAACCGAACCCGAAACCTAACCCGAACCCTAACCCTAAACCTAACCCGAACCCTAACCCTAATCCTAACCCGAAACCTAACCCTAACCCTAACCCGAATCCTAACCCTAACCCTAACCGAACCCTAACCCGAACCCTTACCATAACCCTAACCCTAACCCAAACCCTAACCCTAACCCTAACCCGAACCCTAACCCTAACCCTAACCGGAACCCTAAACCTAAACATAACCCTAAACCTAACCCTAACCCGAACCCTAAAACTAACCCTAACCCGAACCCTAACCCTAACCCTAACCC
>JAVLSZ010000047.1:2855000-2892500 GCA_032313775.1 Urocyon cinereoargenteus | reverse complement strand
CTAAACCGAACCCTAAGCCGAACCCTAACTCGAACCCTAAACCTAACCCGAACCCTAACCCGAACCCGAACCCTAACCCTAAACCTAACCCGAACCCAAACCCTATCCCTAACCCGAACCCTAAATCTAACCCGAACGTTAACCCTAAACCTAACCCTAACCCGAACCCGAACCCTAACCCTAACACTAACCCGAACCGTAACCCTAACCCGAACCCTAACCCTAACCCGAACCAGAACCCGAAACCTAACCGTAACCCGAACCCTAAACCTAACCATAACCCGAACCCTAACCCAAACACGAACCCTAACTCGAACCCGAACCCTAAAACTAAACCGAACCCGAAACCTAACCCGAACCCTAACCCTAAACCTAACCCTAACCCTAACCCTAACCCTAACCCGAACACTAACCCTAACCCTAACCCGAAACCTAACCCTAACCCTAACCCGAACCCTAACCCGAACCCTAAACATAACCCTAACCCTAACCCAAACCCTAACCCTAACCCTAACCCGAACCCTAACCCTAACCCTAACCCTAACCCGAACCCTAACCCTAACCATAAACCTAAACCTAACCCTAACCCGAACCCTAAACCTAACCCTAACCCGAACCCTAACCCTAACCCTAACCCTGACCCAAACCCTAACCCTAACCCGAACCCTAACCCTAACCCTAACACGAACCCTAACCCTAAACCTAAACCTAACCCTAACCCTAAGCCTAACCCTACCCCGAACCATAAACCGAACCCTAACCCGAAACCTAACCCGAACACTAAACCGAACCCTAACCCGAACCCTATCCCGAACCCTAACCCGAACCCTAACCCGAACCCTAACCCGAACCCTAACCCGAACCCTAACGCTAAACCTAACCAGAACCCTAACCCGAACCCTAAACCTAACCCTAAACCGAACCCTAACTCTAACCCTAACCCTAACCCGAAACCTAACCCTAACCCTAAACCTAACCCGAACCCTAACCGTAACCTTAACCTGAACACTAACCCCTAACCCTAACCCGAACCCTAACCCGAACCCTAACCCGAACCCTAACCCGAACCCTAACGTGAACCCTAACCCTAACCCTAACCCGAAACCTAACCCGAACCCTAACCCGAAACCTAAACCGAACCCTAACCCTAACCCTAACCCGAACCCTAAACCTAACCCTATCCCGAGCCCTAAACCGAACACGAACCCTAACCCTAACCCTAACCCGAACCCGAACCCTAACTCTAACCCGAACCCTAAACCTACCCGAACTCTAACCCTAACCCTAACACTAACCCTAACCCGAACCCGAACCCCAATCCTAACCCTAACCCGAACCCTAACCCTAACCCGAAACCTAACCCTAACCCGAACCCGAACCCGAACCCTAACCGTAACCCGAAACCTAAACCTAACCCTAAACCGAACCCTAACCCAAACACGAACCCTAACCCGAAACCGAACCCTAAACCTAACCCGAATCCGTAACCTAACCCGAACACTAACCCTAACCCTAACCCGAACCCTAACCCTAACGCTAACCCGAACCCTAACACTAACCCTAACCCGAATCCTAACCCTAACCCTAACCGGAACCCTAACCCGAACCCTTACCCGAACCCTAACCCGAACCCTAACCCTAAACCTTACCCGAACCCTAACCCTAACCCTAATCCTAAACCTAACCCGAACCCTAACCCTAACCCGAACCCGAACCCTAACCCTAACCCGAACCCTAACCCTAACCCTAACCTTAACCTGAACCCTAAACCGAACCCGAACCGTAACCCGAAACCGAAACCTAACCCTAATCATAACCCTAACCCGAACCCTAACCCGAACCCCAACTCGAACCCTAAACCTAACCCGAACCCTAACCCGAACCCGAACCCTAACCCTAACCCTAACCCGAACCCAAACCCTACCCCTAACACGAACCCTAAACCTAACCCAAACGCTAACCCTAAACCTAACCCTAACCCGAACCCGAACCCTAACCCTAACCCTAACCCGAACCCTAACCCTAACCCGAACCCTAACACTAACCCGAACCAGAACCCGAACCTTAACCGTAACCCGAACCCTAAACCTAACCATAACCCGAACCCTAACCCAAACACGAACCCTAACCCGAACCCCAACTCTAAACCTAAACCGAACCCGAAACCTAACCCGAACCCTAACCCTAAACCTAACCCTAACCCTAACCCTAACCCTAACCCGAACACTAACCCTAACCCTAACCCGAATCCTAACCCTAACCCTAACACGAACCCTAAACCGAACCCTAACCATAACCCTAACCCTAACCCAAACCCTAACCCTAACCCTAACCCGAACCCTAACCCTAACCCTAACCCTAACCCGAACCCTAACCCTAACCATAAACCTAAACCTAACCCTAACCCGAACCCTAACCCTAACCCTAACCCGAACCCTAACCCTAAACGTAACCCTAACCCAAACCCTAACCCTAACCCGAACCCTAACCCTAACCCTAACCCTAACACGAACCCTAACCCTAAACCTAACCCTAACCCTAACCCTAACCCTAACCCTAACCCGAACCATAAGCCGAACCCTAACCCGAAACCTAACCCGAACACTAAACCGAACCCTAACCCGAACCCTATCCCGAACCCTAACCCGAACCCTAACCCGAACCCTAACCCGAACCCTAACCCGAACCCTAACCCTAAACCTAACCCGAACCCTAACCCGAACCCTAAACCTAACCCTAAACCGAACCCTAACCCTAACCCTAACCCGAAACCTAACCCTAACCCTAACCCTAACCCGAACCCTAACCGTAACCTTAACCTGAACACTAACCCCTAACCCTAACCCGAACCCTAACCCGAACCCTAACCCGAACCCTAACCCGAACCCTAACGTGAACCCTAACCCTAACCCTAACCCGAACCCTAACCCGAACCCTAATCCTAACCCTAACCTGAACCCGAACCCTACCCCTAACCCGAATCCTAAACCTAACCCGAACGCTAACCCTAAACCTAACCCTAACCCGAACCCGAACCCTAACCCTAACCCTAACCCGAACCCTGACACTAACCTGAACCCTAACCCTAACCCGAACCAGAACCCGAACCCTAACCGTAACCCGAACCCTAAAGCTAACCATAACCCGAACCCTAACCCAAACACGAACCCTAACCCGAACCCGAACCCTAAACCTAAACCGAACCCGAAACCTAACCCGAAACCTAATCCTAAACCTAACCCTAACCCGAACACTAACCCTAACCCTAACCCGAATCCTAACCCTAACCCTAATCCGAACCCTAACCCGAACCCTAACCATAACTCTAACCCTAACCCAAACCCTAACCCTAACCCTAACACGAACCCTAACCCTAACCCTAACCCTAACCCGAACCCTAACCCTAACCATAACCCTAAACCTAACCCTATCCCGAACCCTAACCCTAACCCTAACCCGAACCCTAAACCTAACCCTAACCCTAACCCTAACCCAAACCCTAACCCGAACACTAACGCTAACCCTAACCCGAATCCTAACCCTAACCCGAACCCTAACGCTAACCCTAAACCGAAACCCTAACCCTAACCCTAACCCTATCCCTAACCTGAACCATAACCCTAACCCTAACCCTAAACCTAACCCATAACCCTAACCCGAACCCTAACCCTAACCCTAATCCTAAAACTAACCCGAACCCTAACCCTAACCCGAACCCGAACCCTAACCCTAACCCGAACCCTAACCCTAACCCTAACCTTAACCTGAACCCTAACACGAACCCGAACCGTAACCCGAAACCGAACCCTAACCCTAACCATAACCCTAACCCAAACCCTAACCCGAACCCTAACTCGAACCCTAAACCTAAACCGAACCCTAACCCGAACCCGAACCCTAACCCTAACCCTAACCCGAACCCAAACCCTACCCGTAACCCGAACCCTAAACCTAACCCGAACGCTAACCCTAAACCTAACCCTAACGCGAAACCGAACCCTAACTCTAACCCTAACCCGAACCCTAACCCTAACCCTTACCCGATCCCTAACCCAAACACGAACCCGAACCCGAAACCGAACCCTAACCCTAACCCGAATCCGTAACCTAACCCGAACACTAACCCTAACCCTAACCCGAACCCTAACCCTAACGTTAACCCGAACCCTAACCCTAAACCTAACCCGAATCCTAATCCTAACCCTAACCCGAACCCTAACCCGAACACTAACCCGAACCCTAACCCGAACCCTAACCCTAAACCTAACCCGAAATCTAACCCGAACCCTAACCCGAAGCCTAACCCTAACCCGAACCCTAACCCTAACCCTAACAAAAATCCTAAACCTAACCCTAACCCGAACCCTATACCTAACCCTAACCCGAACCCTAACCCTAACACTAACCCTAACCCTAACTCGAACCCTTAACCGAACACTAACCCGAACCCAGACCCGAACCCTAACCCGAACCCTAAACCTAACCATAACCCTAAACCTAACGATAACCCGTACCCTAACCCTAACCCTAATCCGAACCCTAACACTAACACTAACCCTAACCCGAACCCTAAACCTAAACCTAAACCTAACCCCAACCCTAACCCGAACCCTAACCCTAACCCGAACCCTAACCCTAACCCTAACACTAACCCTAACCCTAACCCCTAACCCTAACCCTAACCCTAACCCTAACCCTAATCCTAAAACCTAACCCTAACACTAACCCTAACCCTAACCCGAACCGTAACGCTAACCCTAAACCGAAACCCTAACCCTAACCCTAACCCTATCCCTAACCTGAACCCTAACCCTAACCCTAACCCTAACCCTAACCCCTAACCCTAACCCGAAACCTAACCCTAAGCCTAATCCTAAACCTAACCCGAACCCTAACCCTAACCCGAACCCGAACCCTAACCCTAACCCGAACCCTAACCCTAACCCTAACCTTAACCTGAACGCTAACCCGAACCCGAACCGTAACCCGAAACCGAACCCTAACCCTAACCATAACCCTAACCCGAACCCTAACTCGAACCCTCACTCTAACCCAAAACCTAACCCGAACCCTAACCCGAACCCGAACCCTAACCCTAACCCTAACCCGAACCCGAACCCTACCCCTAACCCGAACCCTTAACCTAACCCGAACGCTAACCCTAAACCTAACCCTAACCCGAACCCGAACCCTAACCCTAACCCTAACCCGAACCCTAACCCTAACCCGAACACTAACCCTAACCCGAACCAGAACCCGAAGCCTAACCGTAACCCGAACCCTAAACCAAACCATAACCCGAACCCTAACCCAAACACGAACCCTAACCCGAACCCGAACCCTAAAACTAAACCGAACCCGAAACCTAACCCGAACCCTAACCCTAAACCTAACCCTAACCCTAACCCTAACCCTAACCCGAACACTAACCCTAACCCTAACCCGAATCCTAACCCTAACCCTAATCCGAACCCTAACCCGAACCCTAACCATAACTCTAACCCTAACCCAAACCCTAACCCTAACCCTAACCCGAACCCTAACCCTAACCCTAACACTAACCCGAACCCTAACCCTAACCATAACCCTAAACCTAACCCTAACCCGAACCCTAACCCTAACCCTAACCCGAATCCTAACCCTAACCCTAACCCTAACCCAAACCCAAAACCTAACCCGAACCCTAACCCTAACCCTAACCCTAACACGAACCCTAACCCTAAACCTAAACCTAACCCTAACCCTAACCCGAACCCTAACCCTAACCCGAACCCTAACCCTAACCCTAACACTGACCCTAACCCTAACGCCTAACCCTAACCCTAACCCTAATCCTAACCCTAAAACCTAACCCTAACACTAACCCTAACCCGAACCCTAACGCTAACCCTAACCCGAACCCTAACCCTAACCCTAGCCCTAACCCTAACCCGAACCCTAACCCTAACCCTAACCCTAACCCCTAACCCTAACCCGAACCCTAACCCTAACCCTAACCCTAAACCTAACCCGAACCCTAACCCTAACCCTAACCCGAGCCCGAACCCTAACCCTAAACCTAACCCTAACCCTAACTCTAACCCGAACCCTAACCCGAACCCTAACCCGAACCCTAACCCGAACCCTAACCCTAACCCTAACCCGAACCCGAAGCCTAACCCTAACCCTAACACGAACCCAAACCCTAACCCGAACCCGAACCCTAAACCGAACCCTAACCCTAACCCTAAACCGAACCCTAACCCGAACCCTAACCCGATCCGTAACCCGTACCCTAAACCGAACCCTCACCCGAACCCTAACCCGAACCCTAACCCGAACCCTAACCTTAACCCTAACCCGAACCCTAACCCTAACCCTAACGCAAAACCTAACCGGAACCCTAACCCTAACCCTAACCCTAACCCGAACACTAACCGCAACTCTAACACGAAACCTAACGCCTAACCCGAACCCGAACCTGTACCCTAACCCGAACCCAAACCCTAACACTACCCCGAACACGAACCCAAAACATAACCCTAACCCGAACCCTAACCCTAACCCTAACACTAAACCTAACCCTAACCCAAACCCTAACCCTAACCCTAACCCTAACCCGAACCCTAACCCTAACACTAACCATAACCCGAACCCTAACCCGAACCCTAACCCTAACCCTAACCCTAACCATAACCCTAACCCGAACCCTAACCCGAACCCTAACCCTAACCCTAACCCGAACCCTAACCCTAACCCTAACCCTAACCCTAACCCGAACCCTAACCCTAACCCTAACCCTAACACGAATCCGAACCCTAAACCCTTTCCCGAATCCTAACCTAACCCGAACCCAAACCCGAACCCTAACCCTAACCCTAACACCGAACCCGAACACTAACCCCTTACCCGAATCCTAACCTAACCCGAACCCTAAACCGAACCCTAACCCTAACCCTAACCCCGAACCCGAACACTAACCCTAACCCTAACCCTAACTCGAACCCTAACCCGAACCCTAAACCGAACCCGAACCCTAACCCTAACCCGAACCCGAACCCTAACCCTAACCCTAACCCGAACCCTAACCCTAACCCGACCCCTAACCCGAACCCTAACACGAACCTTAACCCTAACCCTAACCCTAATCCGAACCTTAACCCTAACCCTAACCTGAACCCTAACCCTAATCCGAACCCTAAACCTAACCCTAACCCGAAACCTAAACCTAACCCTCACCCTTACTCGAATCCTAACACTATCTCTAACCCTAACCGGAACCCTAACCCGAAAACTAACCATAACCATAACCCGAACACTAACCCTAACCCTAACCCTAACCCGAACCCTAACCCTAACCCTAACCCTAACCCTAACCCTAACTCAAACCCGAACCCTAACTCGAACCAAAACCCTAACTCTAATACGAACGCTAACCCTAACCCTAACCCTAACCCTAACCCGAACCCGAACCCTAACCCTAACCCGAACCCTAACCCTAACACTAACCCGAAACCTAACCCTAACCCGAACCCTAACCCTAACCCGAACCCTAACCCTAACCGTAACCCTAACCCTAACCCAAACCCGAACCCTAACTCGAACCCTACCCCTAACCCTAATACGAACGCTAACCCTAACCCAAACCCGAAACCTAACCCTAAACCTAACATGAACCCTAAACCTAACCCTAACCCGAACCCTAAACCTAACCCGAACCCTAACGCTACCCCTAAACCGAATCCTAACCCTAATCCTAATCCGAACCCTAACCCGAATCCTAAACCTAACCCTAACCCTAACCCGAAACATAAACCTAATCCTAAACCGAAACCTAACCCTAACCCTAACCCTAAACCTAACCCGAACACTAACCCTAACCCTAAACCTAACCCGAACACTAACCCTAACCCTAAACCTAACCCGAACACTAACCCTAAACCTAACCCTAACCCTAACCCTAACCCGAACCATAAACCGAACCCTAACCCGAAACCTAACCCGAACCCTAAACCGAACCCTAACCCGAACCCTATCCCGAACCCTACCCGAAACCTAACCCGAACCCTAACCCGAACCCTAACCCGAACCCTAACCCTAAACCTAACCCGAACCCTAACACGAACCCTAAACCTAACCCTAAATCGAACCCTAACCCTAACCCTAACCCTAACCATAAACCGAAACATAACCCTAACCCTAACCCGAACCCGAACCCTAAACCTAACCTTAACCTGAACCCTAAACCCTAACCCTAACCCGAACCCTAACCCGAACCCTAACCCGAAACCTAACCCGAACCCTAACGTGAACCCTAACCCTAACCCGAACCCTAACCCGAACCCTAACCCGAACCCTAACCCGAACCCTAAACCGAACCCTAACCCTAACCCTAACCCGAACCCTAAACCTAACCCTAACCCGAGCCCTAAACCGAACACGAAACCTAACCCTAACCCGAACCCGAACCCGAACACTAACCCTAACCCGAAACCTAAACCTACCCGAACCCTAACCCTAACGCTAACACTAAACCTAACCCGAACCCGAAACCCAACCCTAACCCTAACCCGAACCCTAACCCTAACCCGAAACCTAACCCTAACCCGAACCCGAACCCAAACCCTAACCGTAACCCGAACCCTAAACCTAACCCTAAACCGAACCCTAACCCAAACACGAACCCTAACCCGAAACCGAACCCTAACCCTAACCCGAATCCGTAACCTAACCCGAAAACTAACCCTAACCCTAACCCGAACCCTAACCCTAACGCTAACCCGAACCCTAACCCTATCCCTAACCCGAATCCTAACCATAACCCTAATCCGAACCCTAACCCGAAAACTATCCCTAACCCTAACCCTAAACCAAACCCTAACCCTAACCCTAAACCGAACCCTAACCCTAACCCTAACCCGAACCCTAACCCTAACCATAACCCTAAACCTAACCATAACCCGAACCCTAAACCTAACCCTATTCCGAACCCTAACCCTAACCCTAACCCTAACCCCAACACTAACGCTAACCCGAACCCTAACCCGAACCCTAACCCTAAACCGAACCCTAACCTTAACCCTAACCCGAAAACTAAACCGAACCCTAACCCGAACCCTAACCCTAACCCGAACCCTAAACCTAACCCTAACCCGAATCCTAACCCTAACCCTAACCCGAACCCTAACCCTAACACTAACCCTAACGCTAACTCGAACCCTTAACCGAAACCTAAACCGAACCCAGACCCGAACCCTAACCCGAACCCTAAAACTAACCATAACCCTAAACCTAACCATAACCCGAACCCTAACCCTAAACCTAATCCGAACCCTAACCCTAACCCTAACCCTAACCCGAACCCTAACCCTAAACCTAAACCTAACCCCAACCCTAACCCGAACCCTAACCCTAACCCAAACACTAACCCTAACCCTAACACTAACCCTAACCCTAACCCCTAACCCTAACCCTAACCCTAACCCTAAACCTAATCCTAAAACCTAACCCTAACCCTAACCCTAACCCTAACCCTAACCCGAACCCTAACGCTAACCCTAAACCGAAACCCTAACCCTAACCCTAACCCTATCCCTAACCTGAAACCTAACCCTAACCCTAACCCAAACCCTAACCCCTAACCCTAACGCGAACCCTAACCCTAAGCCTAATCCTAAACCTAACCCAAACCCTAACCCTAACCCGAACCCGAACCCTAACCCTAACCCGAACCCTAACCCTAACACTAACCTTAACCTGAACCCTAACCCGAACCCGAAACGTAACCCGAAACTGAACGCTAACCCTAACCATAACCCTAACCCGAACCCTAACCCGAACCCTAACTCGAACCCTAAACCTAACCCGAACCCTAACCCGAACCCGAACCCTAACCCTAACCCTAACCTGAACCCGAACCCTACCCCTAACCCGAATCCTAAACCTAACCCGAACGCTAACCCTAAACCTAACCCTAACCCGAACCCGAACCCTAACCCTAACCCTAACCCGAACCCTGACACTAACCTGAACCCGAACCCTAACCCGAACCAGAACCCGAACCCTAACCGTAACCCGAACCCTAAATCTAACCATAACCCGAACCCTAACCCAAACACGAACCCAAACCCGAACCCGAACCCTAAATCTAAACCGAACCCGAAACCTAACCCGAAACCTAACCCTAAACCTAACCCTAACCCTAACCCTAACCCTAACCCGAACACTAACCCTAACCCTAACCCGAATCCTAACCCTAACCCTAATCCGAACCCTAACCCGAACCCTAACCATAACTCTAACCCTAACCCAAACCCTAACCCTAACACTAACCCGAACCCTAACCCTAACCCTAACCCTAACCCGAACCCTAACCCTAACCATAACCCTAAACCTAACCCTAACCCGAACCCTAACCCTAACCCTAACCCGAACCCTAAACCTAACCCTAACCCTAACCCTAACCCTAACCCTAACCCGAACACTAACGCTAACCCTAACCCGAATCTTAACCCTAACCCGAACCCTAACGCTAACCCTAAACCGAAACCCTAACCCTAACCCTAACCCTATCCCTAACCTGAACCATAACCCTAACCCTAACCCTAACCCTAACCCATAACCCTAACCCGAACCCTACACTAACCCTAATCCTAAACCTAACCCGAACCCTAACCCTAACCCGAACCCGAACCCTAACCCTAACCCGAACCCTAACCCTAACCCTAAACTTAACCTGAACCCTAACACGAACCCGAACCGTAACCCGAAACCGAACCCTAACCCTAACCATAACCCGAACCCTAACTCGAACCCTAAACCTAACCCGAACCCTAACCCGAACCCGAACCCTAACCCTAACCCTAACCCGAACCCAAACCGTACCCCTAACCCGAACCCTAAACCTAACCCGAACGCTAACCCTAAACCTAACCCTAACCCGAACCCGAACCCTAACCCTAACCCTAACCCGAACCCTAACCCTAACCCTAACCCGATCCCTAACCCAAACACGAACCCGAACCCGAAACCGAACCCTAACCCTAACCCGAATCCGTAACCTAACCCGAACACTAACCCTAACCCTAACCCGAACCCTAACCCTAACGCTAACCCGAACCCTAACCCTAACCCTAACCCGAATCCTAATCCTAACCCTAAGCCGAACCCTAACCCGAACACTAACCCGAACCCTAACCCGAACCCTAACCCTAAACCTAACCCGAAATCTAACCCGAACCCTAACCCGAAGCCTAACCCTAACCCGAACCCTAACCCTAACCCTAACAAAAATCCTAAACCTAACCCTAACCCGAACCCTAAACCTAACCCTAACCCGAACCCTAACCCTAACACTAACCCTAACCCTAACTCGAACCCTTAACCGAACACTAACCCGAACCCAGACCCGAACCCTAACCCGAACCCTAAACCTAACCATAACCCTAAACCTAACGATAACCCGTACCCTAACCCTAACCCTAATCCGAACCCTAACACTAACACTAACCCTAACCCGAACCCTAAACCTAAACCTAAACCTAACCCCAACCCTAACCTGAACCCTAACCCTAACCCGAACCCTAACCCTAACCCTAACACTAACCCTAACCCCTAACCCTAACCCTAACCCTAACCCTAACCCTAATCCTAAAACCTAACCCTAACCCTAACCCTAACCCTAACCCGAACCCTAACGCTAACCCTAAACCGAAACCCTAACCCTAACCCTAACCCTATCCCTAACCTGAACCCTAACCCTAACCCTAACCCTAACCCTAACCCCTAACCCTAACCCGAAACCTAACCCTAAGCCTAATCCTAAACCTAACCCGAACCCTAACCCTAACCCGAAACCGAACCCTAACCCTAACCCGAACCCTAACCCTAACCCTAACCTTAACCTGAACGCTAACCCGAACCCGAACCGTAACCCGAAATCGAACCCTAACCCTAACCATAACCCTAACCCGAACCCTAACTCGAACCCTCACTCTAACCCAAAACCTAACCCGAACCCTAACCCGAACCCGAACCCTAACCCTAACCCTAACCCGAACCCGAACCCTACTCCTAACCCGAACCCTAAACCTAACCCGAACGCTAACCCTAAACCTAACCCTAACCCGAACCCGAACCCTAACCCTAACCCTAACCCGAACCCTAACCCTAACCCGAACCCTAACCCTAACCCGAACCAGAACCCGAACCCTAAACGTAACCCGAACCCTAAACCAAACCATAACCCGAACCCTAACCCAAACACGAACCCTAACCCGAACCCGAACCCTAAACCTAAACCGAACCCGAAACCTAACCCGAACCCTAACCCTAAACCTAACCCTAACCCTAACCCGAACACTAACCCTAACCCTAACCCGAATCCTAACCCTAACCCTAATCCGAACCCTAACCCGAACCCTAACCATAACTCTAACCCTAACCCAAACCCTAACCCTAACCCTAACCCGAACCCTAACCCTAACCCTAACACTAACCCGAACCCTAACCCTAACCATAACTCTAAACCTAACCCTAACCCGAACCCTAACCCTAACCCTAACCCGAACCCTAACCCTAACCCTAACCCTAACCCAAACCCTAACCCTAACCCGAATCCTAACCCTAACCCTAACCCTAACACGAACCCTAACCCTAAACCTAAACCTAACCCTAACCCTAACCCGAACCCTAACCCTAACCCGAACCCTAACCCTAACCCTAACACTGACCCTAACCCTAACGCCTAACCCTAACCCTAACCCTAATCCTAACCCTAAAACCTAACCCTAACACTAACCCTAACCCGAACCCTAACGCTAACCCTAACCCGAACCCTAACCCTAACCCTAGCCCTAACCCTAACCCGAACCCTAACCCTAACCCTAACCCTAACCCCTAACCCTAACCCGAACCCTAACCCTAACCCTAACACTAAACCTAACCCGAACCCTAACCCTAACCCGAGCCCGAACCCTAACCCTAAACCTAACCCTAACCCTAACTCTAAACCGAACCCTAACCCGAACCCTAACCCTAACCCTAACCCGAACCCGAAGCCTAACCCTAACCCTAACACGAACCCAAACCCTAACCCGAACCCTAACCCTAAACCTAACCCTAACCCTAACTCTAAACCGAACCCTAACCCGAACCCTAACCCTAACCCTAACCCGAACCCGAAGCCTAACCCTAACCCTAACACGAACCCAAACCCTAACCCGAACCCGAACCCTAACCCGAACCCTAACCCGAACCCTAACCCGAACCCTAACCCTAAACCTAACCCGAAATCTAACCCGAACCCTAACCCGAAGCCTAACCCTAACCCGAACCCTAACCCTAACCCTAACAAAAATCCTAAACCTAACCCTAACCCGAACCCTAAACCTAACCCTAACCCGAACCCTAACCCTAACACTAACCCTAACCCTAACTCGAACCCTAAACCGAACACTAACCCGAACCCAGACCGAACCCTAACCCGAACCCTAAACCTAACCATAACCCTAAACCTAACGATAACCCGTACCCTAACCCTAACCCTAATCCGAACCCTAACACTAACACTAACCCTAACCCGAACCCTAAACCTAAACCTAAACCTAACCCCAACCCTAACCTGAACCCTAACCCTAACCCGAACCCTAACCCTAACCCTAACACTAACCCTAACCCCTAACCCTAACCCTAACCCTAACCCTAACCCGAATCCTAAAACCTAACCCTAACCCTAACCCTAACCCTAACCCGAACCCTAACGCTAACCCTAAACCGAAACCCTAACCCTAACCCTAACCCTATCCCTAACCTGAACCCTAACCCTAACCCTAACCCTAACCCTAACCCCTAACCCTAACCCGAAACCTAACCCTAAGCCTAATCCTAAACCTAACCCGAACCCTAACCCTAACCCGAAACCGAACCCTAACCCTAACCCGAACCCTAACCCTAACCCTAACCTTAACCTGAACGCTAACCCGAACCCGAACCGTAACCCGAAATCGAACCCTAACCCTAACCATAACCCTAACCCGAACCCTAACTCGAACCCTCACTCTAACCCAAAACCTAACCCGAACCCTAACCCGAACCCGAACCCTAACCCTAACCCTAACCCGAACCCGAACCCTACTCCTAACCCGAACCCTAAACCTAACCCGAACGCTAACCCTAAACCTAACCCTAACCCGAACCCGAACCCTAACCCTAACCCTAACCCGAACCCTAACCCTAACCCGAACCCTAACCCTAACCCGAACCAGAACCCGAACCCTAAACGTAACCCGAACCCTAAACCAAACCATAACCCGAACCCTAACCCAAACACGAACCCTAACCCGAACCCGAACCCTAAACCTAAACCGAACCCGAAACCTAACCCGAACCCTAACCCTAAACCTAACCCTAACCCTAACCCGAACACTAACCCTAACCCTAACCCGAATCCTAACCCTAACCCTAATCCGAACCCTAACCCGAACCCTAACCATAACTCTAACCCTAACCCAAACCCTAACCCTAACCCTAACCCGAACCCTAACCCTAACCCTAACACTAACCCGAACCCTAACCCTAACCATAACTCTAAACCTAACCCTAACCCGAACCCTAACCCTAACCCTAACCCGAACCCTAACCCTAACCCTAACCCTAACCCAAACCCTAACCCTAACCCGAATCCTAACCCTAACCCTAACCCTAACACGAACCCTAACCCTAAACCTAAACCTAACCCTAACCCTAACCCGAACCCTAACCCTAACCCGAACCCTAACCCTAACCCTAACACTGACCCTAACCCTAACGCCTAACCCTAACCCTAACCCTAATCCTAACCCTAAAACCTAACCCTAACACTAACCCTAACCCGAACCCTAACGCTAACCCTAACCCGAACCCTAACCCTAACCCTAGCCCTAACCCTAACCCGAACCATAACCCTAACCCTAACCCTAACCCCTAACCCTAACCCGAACCCTAACCCTAACCCTAACACTAAACCTAACCCGAACCCTAACCCTAACCCTAACCCGAGCCCGAACCCTAACCCTAAACCTAACCCTAACCCTAACTCTAAACCGAACCCTAACCCGAACCCTAACCCTAACCCTAACCCGAACCCGAAGCCTAACCCTAACCCTAACACGAACCCAAACCCTAACCCGAACCCGAACCCTAACCCGAACCCTAACCCTAACCCTAAACCGAACCCTAACCCGAACCCTAACCCGATCCGTAACCCGAACCCTAAACCAAACCCTCACCCGAACCCTAACCCGAACCCTAACCCGAACCCTAACCTTAACCCTAACCCGAACCCTAACCCTAACCCTAACGCAAAACCTAACCGGAACCCTAACCCTAACCCTAACCCTAACCCGAACACTAACCGCAACTCTAACCCGAAACCTAACGCCTAACCCGAACCCGAACCTGTACCCTAACCCGAACCCAAACCCTAACACTACCCTGAACCCGAACCCAAAACATAACCCTAACCCGAACCCTAACCCTAACCCTAACACTAAACCTAACCCTAACCCAAACCCTAACCCTAACCCTAACCCTAACCCTAACCCGAACCCTAACCCTAACACTAACCATAACCCGAACCCTAACCCGAACCCTAACCCTAACCCTAACCCTAACCATAACCCTAACCCGAACCCTAAGCCGAACCCTAACCCTAAACCTAACCCGAACCCTAACCCTAACCCTAACACTAACCCTAACCCTAACCCGAACCCTAACCCTAACCCTAACCCTAACACGAACCCGAACCCTAAACCCTTTCCCGAATCCTAACTTAACCCGAACCCAAACCCGAACCCTAACCCTAACCCTAACACCGAAACCGAACCCTAACTCTAACCCTAACCCTAACTCGAACCCTAACCTAAAACCTAAACCGAACCCGCACCCTAACCCTAACCCGAACCCGAACCCTAACCCTAACCCTAAACCGAACCCTAACCCTAACCCGAACCCTAACCCTAACCCTAACCCGAACCCGAACCCTAACCCTAACCCGACACCTAACCCGAACCCTAACACGAAACATAACCCTAACCCTAACCCTAATCCGAACCTTAAACCTAACCCTAACCCGAACCCTAACCCTAATCCGAACCCTAAACCTAACCCTCACCCTTACCCGAATCCTAACCCTAACTCTAACCCTAACCGGAACCCTAACCCGAAAACTAACCCTAACCATAACCCGAACACTAACCCTAACCCTAACCCTAACCCGAACCCTAACCCTAACCCTAACCCTAAACCTAACCCTAACCCAAACCCGAACCCTAACTCGAACCCTACCCCTAACCCTAATACAAACTCTAACCCTAAACCTAACCCTAACCCTAACCCGAACCCGAACCCTAACCCTAACCCGAACCCTAACCCTAACCCTAACCCTAACCCGAACCATAAACCGAACCCTAACCCGAAACCTAACCCGAACCCTAAACCGAACCCTAACCCGAACCCTATCCCGAACCCTAACCCTAAACCTAACCCGAACCCTAAACCGAAGCCTAAACCTAACCCTAAACCGAACCCTAACCCTAACCCTAACCCAAAACCTAACCCGAAACATAACCCTAACCCTAACCCTAACCCGAACCCTAACCCTAACCTTAACCTGAACCCTAACCCCTAACCCTAACCCGAACCCTAACCCGAACCCTAACCCGAACCCTAACCCGAACCCTAACGTGAACCCTAACCCTAACTCTAACCCGAACCCTAACCCGAACCCTAACCCGAACCCTAACACTAACCCGAACCCTAACCCTAACCATAACTCTAAACCTAACCCTAACCCGAACCCTAACCCTAACCCTAACCCGAACCCTAACCCTAACCCTAACCCTAACCCTAACCCAAACCCTAACCCTAACCCGAATCCTAACCCTAACCCTAACCCTAACACGAACCCTAACCCTAAACCTAAACCTAACCCTAACCCTAACCCGAACCCTAACCCTAACCCGAACCCTAACCCTAACCCTAACACTGACCCTAACCCTAACGCCTAACCCTAACCCTAACCCTAATCCTAACCCTAAAACCTAACCCTAACACTAACCCTAACCCGAACCCTAACGCTAACCCTAACCCGAACCCTAACCCTAACCCTAGCCCTAACCCTAACCCGAACCATAACCCTAACCCTAACCCTAACCCCTAACCCTAACCCGAACCCTAACCCTAACCCTAACACTAAACCTAACCCGAACCCTAACCCTAACCCTAACCCGAGCCCGAACCCTAACCCTAAACCTAACCCTAACCCTAACTCTAAACCGAACCCTAACCCGAACCCTAACCCTAACCCTAACCCGAACCCGAAGCCTAACCCTAACCCTAACACGAACCCAAACCCTAACCCGAACCCGAACCCTAACCCGAACCCTAACCCTAACCCTAAACCGAACCCTAACCCGAACCCTAACCCGATCCGTAACCCGAACCCTAAACCAAACCCTCACCCGAACCCTAACCCGAACCCTAACCCGAACCCTAACCTTAACCCTAACCCGAACCCTAACCCTAACCCTAACGCAAAACCTAACCGGAACCCTAACCCTAACCCTAACCCTAACCCGAACACTAACCGCAACTCTAACCCGAAACCTAACGCCTAACCCGAACCCGAACCTGTACCCTAACCCGAACCCAAACCCTAACACTACCCTGAACCCGAACCCAAAACATAACCCTAACCCGAACCCTAACCCTAACCCTAACACTAAACCTAACCCTAACCCAAACCCTAACCCTAACCCTAACCCTAACCCGAACCCTAACCCTAACACTAACCATAACCCGAACCCTAACCCGAACCCTAACCCTAACCCTAACCCTAACCATAACCCTAACCCGAACCCTAAGCCGAACCCTAACCCTAAACCTAACCCGAACCCTAACCCTAACCCTAACACTAACCCTAACCCTAACCCGAACCCTAACCCTAACCCTAACCCTAACACGAACCCGAACCCTAAACCCTTTCCCGAATCCTAACTTAACCCGAACCCAAACCCGAACCCTAACCCTAACCCTAACACCGAAACCGAACCCTAACTCTAACCCTAACCCTAACTCGAACCCTAACCTAAAACCTAAACCGAACCCGCACCCTAACCCTAACCCGAACCCGAACCCTAACCCTAACCCTAAACCGAACCCTAACCCTAACCCGAACCCTAACCCTAACCCTAACCCGAACCCGAACCCTAACCCTAACCCGACACCTAACCCGAACCCTAACACGAAACATAACCCTAACCCTAACCCTAATCCGAACCTTAACCCTAACCCTAACCCGAACCCTAACCCTAATCCGAACCCTAAACCTAACCCTCACCCTTACCCGAATCCTAACCCTAACTCTAACCCTAACCGGAACCCTAACCCGAAAACTAACCCTAACCATAACCCGAACACTAACCCTAACCCTAACCCTAACCCGAACCCTAACCCTAACCCTAACCCTAAACCTAACCCTAACCCAAACCCGAACCCTAACTCGAACCCTACCCCTAACCCTAATACAAACTCTAACCCTAAACCTAACCCTAACCCTAACCCGAACCCGAACCCTAACCCTAACCCGAACCCTAACCCTAACCCTAACCCTAACCCGAACCATAAACCGAACCCTAACCCGAAACCTAACCCGAACCCTAAACCGAACCCTAACCCGAACCCTATCCCGAACCCTAACCCTAAACCTAACCCGAACCCTAAACCGAACCCTAAACCTAACCCTAAACCGAACCCTAACCCTAACCCTAACCCAAAACCTAACCCGAAACATAACCCTAACCCTAACCCTAACCCGAACCCTAACCCTAACCTTAACCTGAACCCTAACCCCTAACCCTAACCCGAACCCTAACCCGAACCCTAACCCGAACCCTAACCCGAACCCTAACGTGAACCCTAACCCTAACTCTAACCCGAACCCTAACCCGAACCCTAACCCGAACCCTAACACTAACCCGAACCCTAACCCTAACCATAACTCTAAACCTAACCCTAACCCGAACCCTAACCCTAACCCTAACCCGAACCCTAACCCTAACCCTAACCCTAACCCTAACCCAAACCCTAACCCTAACCCGAATCCTAACCCTAACCCTAACCCTAACACGAACCCTAACCCTAAACCTAAACCTAACCCTAACCCTAACCCGAACCCTAACCCTAACCCGAACCCTAACCCTAACCCTAACACTGACCCTAACCCTAACGCCTAACCCTAACCCTAACCCTAATCCTAACCCTAAAACCTAACCCTAACACTAACCCTAACCCGAACCCTAACGCTAACCCTAACCCGAACCCTAACCCTAACCCTAGCCCTAACCCTAACCCGAACCATAACCCTAACCCTAACCCTAACCCCTAACCCTAACCCGAACCCTAACCCTAACCCTAACACTAAACCTAACCCGAACCCTAACCCTAACCCTAACCCGAGCCCGAACCCTAACCCTAAACCTAACCCTAACCCTAACTCTAAACCGAACCCTAACCCGAACCCTAACCCTAACCCTAACCCGAACCCGAAGCCTAACCCTAACCCTAACACGAACCCAAACCCTAACCCGAACCCGAACCCTAACCCGAACCCTAACCCTAACCCTAAACCGAACCCTAACCCGAACCCTAACCCGATCCGTAACCCGAACCCTAAACCAAACCCTCACCCGAACCCTAACCCGAACCCTAACCCGAACCCTAACCTTAACCCTAACCCGAACCCTAACCCTAACCCTAACGCAAAACCTAACCGGAACCCTAACCCTAACCCTAACCCTAACCCGAACACTAACCGCAACTCTAACCCGAAACCTAACGCCTAACCCGAACCCGAACCTGTACCCTAACCCGAACCCAAACCCTAACACTACCCTGAACCCGAACCCAAAACATAACCCTAACCCGAACCCTAACCCTAACCCTAACACTAAACCTAACCCTAACCCAAACCCTAACCCTAACCCTAACCCTAACCCGAACCCTAACCCTAACACTAACCATAACCCGAACCCTAACCCGAACCCTAACCCTAACCCTAACCCTAACCATAACCCTAACCCGAACCCTAAGCCGAACCCTAACCCTAAACCTAACCCGAACCCTAACCCTAACCCTAACACTAACCCTAACCCTAACCCGAACCCTAACCCTAACCCTAACCCTAACACGAACCCGAACCCTAAACCCTTTCCCGAATCCTAACTTAACCCGAACCCAAACCCGAACCCTAACCCTAACCCTAACACCGAAACCGAACCCTAACTCTAACCCTAACCCTAACTCGAACCCTAACCTAAAACCTAAACCGAACCCGCACCCTAACCCTAACCCGAACCCGAACCCTAACCCTAACCCTAAACCGAACCCTAACCCTAACCCGAACCCTAACCCTAACCCTAACCCGAACCCGAACCCTAACCCTAACCCGACACCTAACCCGAACCCTAACACGAAACATAACCCTAACCCTAACCCTAATCCGAACCTTAACCCTAACCCTAACCCGAACCCTAACCCTAATCCGAACCCTAAACCTAACCCTCACCCTTACCCGAATCCTAACCCTAACTCTAACCCTAACCGGAACCCTAACCCGAAAACTAACCCTAACCATAACCCGAACACTAACCCTAACCCTAACCCTAACCCGAACCCTAACCCTAACCCTAACCCTAAACCTAACCCTAACCCAAACCCGAACCCTAACTCGAACCCTACCCCTAACCCTAATACAAACTCTAACCCTAAACCTAACCCTAACCCTAACCCGAACCCGAACCCTAACCCTAACCCGAACCCTAACCCTAACCCTAACCCTAACCCGAACCATAAACCGAACCCTAACCCGAAACCTAACCCGAACCCTAAACCGAACCCTAACCCGAACCCTATCCCGAACCCTAACCCTAAACCTAACCCGAACCCTAAACCGAACCCTAAACCTAACCCTAAACCGAACCCTAACCCTAACCCTAACCCAAAACCTAACCCGAAACATAACCCTAACCCTAACCCTAACCCGAACCCTAACCCTAACCTTAACCTGAACCCTAACCCCTAACCCTAACCCGAACCCTAACCCGAACCCTAACCCGAACCCTAACCCGAACCCTAACGTGAACCCTAACCCTAACTCTAACCCGAACCCTAACCCGAACCCTAACCCGAACCCTAAACCGAACCCTAACTCTAACCCTAACCCGAACCCTAAACCTAACCCTAACCCTAGCCCTAAACCGAACACGAACCCTAACCCTAACCCTAACCCGAACCCGAACCCTAACCCTAACCCGAACCCTAAACCTACCCGAACCCTAACCCTAACCCTAACACTAACCCTAACCCGAACCCGAACCCCAACCCTAACCCTAACCCGAACCCTAACCCTAACCCGAAACCTAACCCTAACCCGAACCCGAACCCGAACCCTAACCGTAACCCGAACCCTAAACCTAACCCTAAACCGAACCCTAATCCAAACACGAACCCTAACCCGAAACCGAACCCTAACCCTAACCCGTAACCTAACCCTAACCCTAACCCTAACCCTAACCCTAACCCGAACCCTAACCCTAACCCTAACCGGAACCCTAACCCTAACCCTAATCCGAACCCGAACCCTAACCCCTTACCCGAATCCTAGCCCTAACCCGAACCCTAACCCGAACACTAACCCTAACCCTAACCCCGAACCCGAACCCTAACCCTAACGCTAACCCTAACCCGAACCCTAACCCGAGCCGTAACCCTAAACCTAACCTGAAAACTAACCCCTAACCCTAACCCGAACCCGAACCCTAACCCAAACCCTAACCCGAACCCTAACCCGAACCCTAAACCGAACCCTAACCCGAACCCTAACCCTAACCCTAACCCTAACCCGAACTCTAAACCTAACCCGAACCCAAACCCGAACCATAACCCTAACCCTAACCCGAACCCTAACCCGAACCCTAACCCGAACCCTAACCCTAACCCTAACTCGAACCCTAACCTGAAACCTAAACCGAACCCGAACCCTAACCCTAACCCGAACCCGAACCCTAACCCTAACCCTAAACCGAACCCTAACCCTAACCCGAACCGTAACCCTAACCCTAACCCGAATCCGAACCCTAAACCTAACCCGACACCTAACCCGAACCCTAATACGAACCATAACCCTAACCCTAACCCTAATCCGAACCTTAACCCTAACCCTAACCCGAACCCTAACCCTAATCCGAACCCTAAACCTAACCCTAACCCGAAACCTAAACCTAACCCTCACCCTTACCCAAATCCTAACCCTAACTCTAACCCTAACCGGAACCCTAACCCGAAAACTAACCCTAACCCTAACCCGAACCCTAAACCTAACCCTAAACCGAACCCTAATCCAAACACGAACCCTAACCCGAAACCGAACCCTAACCCAAACCCGAATCCGTAACCTAACCGAAAACTAACCCTAACCCTAACCCGAACCCTAACCCTAACGCTAACCCGAACCCTAACCCAACCCTAACCCGAATCCTAAACCTAACCCTAACCCGAACCCTAACCCGAACCCTAACCCGAACCCTAACCCGAACCCTAACCCTAAACCTAACCCGAAATCTAACCCGAACCCTAACCCGAAGCCTAACCCTAACCCGAACCCTAAACCTAACCCTAACCCGAATCCTAACCCTAACCCTAACCCGAACCCTAACCCTAACCCTAACCCGAGCAAGAAACCTAACCCTAACCCTAACGCTAACCCTAACCCTAACCCGAGCCCTAACCCGAACCCTAACCCTAACCCTAAACCTAACCCGAACCCAAACCCTAACCCTAACCCTACCCCGATCCCTAACCTTAACCCTAACCCGAACCCTAACCCTAACCCGAACCCTAACCCTAATCTGAACCCGAACCCAAACCCTAACCCTAAACCGAACCCTAACCCTAACCCTAACCCTAACCCGAACCCTATCCCAAACCAGAAACCTAACCCGAACCCGAACCCTAACCGTAACCCGAACCCGAACCCTAACCCTAACCCTAACCCGAGCCCTAAACCTAACCCTAACCCGAACCGTAACCCTAACCCGAACCCTAACACTAAGCCTAACCCGAAACCTAACCCTAACCCTAATCCGAACCCTAACCCGAATCCTAAACCTAACCCTAACCCTAACCTGAACCCTAAACCTAATCCTAACCCGAACCCTAACCCTAACCCTAACCCTAAACCTAAACCGAACCCTAACACTAACCCTAACCCGAACCCTAACCCTAACCCTAACCCTAACCCTAACCCGAACACTAACCCTAACCCTAAACCTAAACCTAAACCTAACCTGAACCCTAACCCTAACCCGAACCCTAACCCTAACCCTTACCCTAACCCCTAAACCTAACACTAACCCTAACCCTAAAACCTAACCCTAACCCGAACACTAACCCTAACCCTAACCCTAATCCGAACCCTAACCCTAAACCTAACTCTAACACTAAACTTAACCCTAACCCGAACCCTAACCCGAACACTAACCCTAACCCTAAACCTAACCCTAACCCTAACCTGAACACTAACCCTAACCCGAACCCTAACCCTAACCGTAACCCTAACCCCTAACCCTAAACCTAACTCTAACCCTAAACCTAACCCTAACCCTAACCCGAACCCTAACCCTAACCCGAACCCTAACCCTAATCCTAACCCGAACCCTAACCCGAAACCTAACCCTAAACCTAACCCTAACCCTAACCCGAACCCTAACCCTAACCCTAACCGGAACCCCAACCCTAACCCTAATCCGAACCCGAACCCTAACCCCTTACCCGAATCCTATCCCTAACCCGAACCCTAACCCGAACACTAACCCTAACCCTAACCCCGAACCCGAACCCTAACCCTAACGCTAACCCTAACCCGAACCCTAACCCGAACCCTAACCCTAACCCGAACCCTAACCCTAATCTGAACCCGAACCCAAACCCTAACCCTAAACCGAACCCTAACCCTAACCCTAACCCTAACCCGAACCCTATCCCAAACCAGAAACCTAACCCGAACCCGAACCCTAACCGTAACCCGAACCCGAACCCTAACCCTAACCCTAACCCGAGCCCTAAACCTAACCCTAACCCGAACCGTAACCCTAACCCGAACCCTAACACTAAGCCTAACCCGAAACCTAACCCTAACCCTAATCCGAACCCTAACCCGAATCCTAAACCTAACCCTAACCCTAACCTGAACCCTAAACCTAATCCTAACCCGAACCCTAACCCTAACCCTAACCCTAAACCTAAACCGAACCCTAACACTAACCCTAACCCGAACCCTAACCCTAACCCTAACCCTAACCCTAACCCGAACACTAACCCTAACCCTAAACCTAAACCTAAACCTAACCTGAACCCTAACCCTAACCCGAACCCTAACCCTAACCCTTACCCTAACCCCTAAACCTAACACTAACCCTAACCCTAAAACCTAACCCTAACCCGAACACTAACCCTAACCCTAACCCTAATCCGAACCCTAACCCTAAACCTAACTCTAACACTAAACTTAACCCTAACCCGAACCCTAACCCGAACACTAACCCTAACCCTAAACCTAACCCTAACCCTAACCTGAACACTAACCCTAACCCGAACCCTAACCCTAACCGTAACCCTAACCCCTAACCCTAAACCTAACTCTAACCCTAAACCTAACCCTAACCCTAACCCGAACCCTAACCCTAACCCGAACCCTAACCCTAATCCTAACCCGAACCCTAACCCGAAACCTAACCCTAAACCTAACCCTAACCCTAACCCGAACCCTAACCCTAACCCTAACCGGAACCCCAACCCTAACCCTAATCCGAACCCGAACCCTAACCCCTTACCCGAATCCTATCCCTAACCCGAACCCTAACCCGAACACTAACCCTAACCCTAACCCCGAACCCGAACCCTAACCCTAACGCTAACCCTAACCCGAACCCTAACCCGAACCGTAACCCTAACCCTAACCTGAACACTAACCCCTAACCCTAACCCGAACCCGAACCCTAACCCAAACCCTAACCCGAACCCTAACCCGAACCCTAAACCGAACCCTAACCCGAACCCTAACCCTAACCCGAACCCAAACCCGAACACTAACCCTAACCCTAACCCGAACCCTAACCCGAACCCTAAACCGAACCCTAACCCTAACCCTAACCCGAACCCTAACCCGAACCCTAACCCTAACCCTAACCCGAACTCTAACCCTAACCCGAACCCTAACCCGAAACCTAACCCTAACCATAACCCGAACCCTAACCCTAACCCTAACCCTAACCCGAACCCTAACCCTAACCCTAAACCGAACCCTAACCCTAACCCTAACCCTAACCCGAACACTAACCCTAACCCTAAACCTAACCCCTAACCCTAACACTAACCCTAACCCTAAAACCTAACCCTAACCCGAACCCTAACCCTAACCCTACCCCTAACCCGAACCCTAACCCTAAAGCTAACCCGAACCCTAACCCGAACACTAACCCGAACCCTAACCCTAAAGCTAACCCGAACCCTAACCCTAACCCTAACCCTAACCCCTAACCTTAACCCTAACCCTAAACCTAAACCTAAAACCTAACCCTAACCCTAACCCTAACCCGAACCCTAACCCTAACCCTAACCCGAACCCTAACCCTAACCCTAACCCTAACCCTAACCCTAACCCGAACCCTAACCCTAATCCTAACCCTAACCCCTAACCCTAACCCGAACCCTAACCCTAACCCTAAACCTAACCCTAACCCGAACCCTAACCCTAACCCTAACCCTAACCCTAATCCGAACCCTAACCCTAAACCTAACTCTAACCCTAAACCTAACCCTAATCCGAACCCTAAACCTAAACCTAACTCTAACCCGAACCCTAACCCTAACCCTAACCCTAACCCGAACCCTAACCCTAACCCTAACCGGAACCCTAACCCTAACCCTAATCCGAACCTGAAACCTAACCCCTTACCCGAATCCTAGCCCTAACCCGAACCCTAACCCGAACACTAACCCTAACCCTTACCACGAACCCGAACCCTAACCCTAACGCTAAACCTAAACCGAACCCTAACCCGAACCGTAACCCTAACCCTAACCTTAACACTAACCCCTAACCGTAAACCGAACCCGAACCCTAACCCAAACTCTAACCCGAACCCTAACCCGAACCCTAAACCGAACCCTAACCCGAACCATAACCCTAACCCTAACCCTAACCCTAACCGAACCCTAAACCTAACCCGAACCCAAACCCGAACCCTAACCCTAACCCTAACCCGAACCCTATCCCGAACCCTAACCCGAACCCTAACCCTAACCCGAACCCGAACCCTAACCCGAACCCTAAACCTAACCCTAACCCGAACTCTAACCCTAACCCGAACCCTAACCCGAACCCTAACCCTAACCATAACCCGAACCCTAACCCTAACCCTAACCCTAACCCGAACCCTAACCCTAACCCTAACCCTAACCCTAACCCTAACCCGATTCCTAACCCTAACCCTAACCCGAACCCTAATCCTAACCCTAACACTAACCCTAACCCTAACCCATCCCGAACCCTAACCCTAACCCTAACCCCTAAACCTAACCTTAAACCTAACCCTAACCCGAACCCTAACCCTAACCCTAACCCTAACCCGAACCCGAACCCTAACCCGAACCCTACCCCTAACCCTAATCCGAACGCTAACCCTAACCCTAACCCTAACCCTAACCCGAAACCGAACCCTAACCCTAACCCGAACCCAAACCCTAACACTAACACGAACCCTAACCCTAACCCGAACCCTAAACCTAACCCGAAACCTAACCCTAACCCTAAGCCGAACCCGAACCCGAACCCTAACCTTAACCCGAACCCTAACCCGAACCCTAACCCTAAAGCTAACCCGAACCCTAACCCGAACACTAACCCGAACCCTAACCCTAAAGCTAACCCGAACCCTAACCCTAACCCTAACCCTAACCCCTAACCTTAACCCTAACCCTAAACCTAAACCTAAAACCTAACCCTAACCCTAAACCTAACCCTAACACTAACCCGAACCCTAACCCTAACCCTAACCCGAACCCTAACCCTAACCCTAACCCTAACCCTAACCCGAACCCTAACCCTAATCCTAACCCTAACCCCTAACCCTAACCCGAACCCTAACCCTAACCCTAAACCTAACCCTAACCCGAACCCTAACCCTAACCCTAACCCTAATCCGAACCCTAACCCTAAACCTAACTCTAACCCTAAACCTAACCCTAACCCGAACCCTAACCCGAACCCTAACCCTAACCCGAACCCTAACCCTAATCCTAACCCGAACCCTAACCCGAAACCTAACCCTAACCCTAACCCTAACCCTAACCCGAACCCTAACCCTAACCCTAACTGGAACCCTAACCCTAACCCTAATCCGAACCCGAACCCTAACCCCTTACCCGAATCCTTGCCCTAACCCGAACCCTAACCCGAACCCTAACCCTAACCCTAACCCGAACCCTAAACCTAACCCTAACCCGAAACCTAACCCTAACCCGAACCCTAACCCGAACCCTAACCCTAACCCTAACCCTAACCCTAACCCGAACCCTAACCCTAACCCTAACTCAAACTCTATCCCGAACCCTAACCCTAACCCTAACCCGAACCCTATCCCGAACCCTAACCCGAACCCTAACCCTAACCCTAACCCGAACCCTAACCCGAACCCTAACCCGAACCCTAACCCGAACCCTAACCCGAACCCTAACCCGAACCCTAACCCTAACCCTAACCCGAACTCTAACCCTAACCCGAACCCTAACCCGAACCCTAACCCTAACCATAACCCGAACCCTAACCCTAACCCTAACCCGAACCCTAACCCTAACTCTAAACCTAATACCTAACCCTAAACCTAACTCTAACCCTAAACCTAACCCTAACCCGAACCCTAACCCTAACCCTAACCCTAACCCTAATCCGAACCCTAACCCTAAACCTAACTCTAACCCTAAACCTAAACCTAACCCGAACCCTAACCCGAACCCTAACCCTAACCCGAACCCTAACCCTAATCCTAACCCGAACCCTAACCCGAAACCTAACCCTAAACCTAACCCTAACCCTAACCCGAACCCTAACCCTAACCCTAACCGGAACCCTAACCCAAACCCTAATCCGAACCCGAACCCTAACCCCTTACCCGAATCCTAGCCCTAACCCGAACCCTAACCCGAACACTAACCCTAACCCTAACCACGAACCCGAACCCTAACCCTAACGCTAACCCTAACCCGATCCCTAACCCGAACCGTAACCCTAACCCTAACCTGAACACTAACCCCTAACCCTAAACCGAACCCGAACCCTAACCCAAACCCTAACCTGAACCCTAACCCGAACCCTAAACCGAACCCTAACCCGAACCCTAACCCTAACCCTAACCCTAACCGAACCCTAACCCTAACCCGAACCCAAACCCGAACCCTAACCCTAAACCTAACCCGAACCCTAACCCGAATCCTAACCCGAAACCTAACCCGAACCCTAACCCGAACCCTAACCCTAACCCTAACCCGAACCCTAACCCTAACCCTAACTCAAACTCTATCCCGAACCCTAACCCTAACCCTAACCCGAACCCTATCCCGAACCCTAACCCGAACCCTAACCCTAACCCTAACCCGAACCCGAACCCGAACCCTAACCCGAACCCTAACCCTAACACTAACCCGAACCCTAACCCGAACCCTAACCCTAACCCTAACCCGAACTCTAACCCTAACCCGAACCCTAACCCGAACCCTAACCCTAACCATAACCCGAAACCGAACCCTAACCCTAACCCGAACCCTAACCCTAACTCTAAACCTAATCCCTAACCCTAAACCTAACTCTAACCCTAAACCTAACCCTAACCCGAACCCTAACCCTAACCCTAACCCTAACCCTAACCCTAATCCGAACCCTAACCCTAAACCTAACTCTAACCCTAAACCTAAACCTAACCCGAACCCTAACCCGAACCCTAACCCTAACCCGAACCCTAACCCTAATCCTAACCCGAACCCTAACCCGAAACCTAACCCTAACCCTAACCCTAACCCTAACCCGAACCCTAACCCTTACCCTAACCGGAACCCTAACCCTAACCCTAATCCGAACCCGAACCCTAACCCCTTACCCGAATCCTAGCCCTAACCCGAACCCTAACCCGAACACTAACCCTAACCCTAACCACGAACCCGAACCCTAACCCTAACGCTAACCCTAACCCGAACCCTAACCCGAACCGTAACCCTAACCCTAACCTGAACACTAACCCCTAACCCTAAACCGAACCCGAAACCTAACCCAAACCCTAACCTGAACCCTAACCCGAACCCTAAACCGAACCCTAACCCGAACCCTAACCCTAACCCTAACCCTAACCCTAACCGAACCCTAACCCTAATCCGAACCCAAACTCGAACCCTAACCCTAACCCTAACCCGAACCCTAACCCGAATCCTAACCCGAACCCTAACCCGAACCCTAACCCGAACCCTAACCTAACCCTAACCCGATCCCTAACCGGAACCCTAACCCTAACCATAACCCGAACCCTAACCCTAACCCTAACCCTACCCGAACCCTAACCCTAACCCTAACCCTAACCCTAACACTAACCCTAACCCTAAAACCTAACCCTAACCCGAACACTAACCCTAACCCTAACCCTAATCCGAACCCTAACCCTAAACCTAACTCTAACACTAAACTTAACCCTAACCCGAACCCTAACCCGAACACTAACCCTAACCCTAAACCTAACCCTAACCCTAACCTGAACACTAACCCTAACCCGAACCCTAACCCTAACCGTAACCCTAACCCCTAACCCTAAACCTAACTCTAACCCTAAACCTAACCCTAACCCTAACCCGAACCCTAAACCTAACCCGAACCCTAACCCTAATCCTAACCCGAACCCTAACCCGAAACCTAACCCTAACCCTAACCCTAACCCGAACCCTAACCCTAACCCTAACCGGAACCCTAACACTAACCCTAATCCGAACCCGAACCCTAACCCCTTACCCGAATCCTATCCCTAAACCGAACCCTAACCCGAACCCTAACCCTAACCCTAACCAGAACCCTAACCCTAACCCTAATCCGAACCCGAACCCTAACCCCTTACCCGAATCCTTGCCCTAACCCGAACCCTAACCCGAACACTAACCCTAACCTAAACACGAACCCGAACCCTAACCCTAACGCTAACCCTAACCCGAACCCTAACCCGAACCGTAACCCTAACCCTCTACCTGAACACCTACCACTAACCCTAAACCGAACCCGAACCCAAACATGAACCCTATCCCGAACCCGATCCCTAACCCTAACCCGAACCCGAAACCTAACCCTAACCCGAACCCTAACCCTAACCCTAACACGAACCCTAAACCTAACCCTAACCCGAAACCTAACCCTAACCCGAACCCTAACCCGAACCCTAACCCTAACCCTAACCCTAACCCTAACCCTAACCCGAACCCTAACCGTAACCCTAACCCAAACTCTATCCCGAACCCTAACCCGAACCCTAACCCGAACCCTATCCCGAACCCTAACCCGAACCCTAACCCTAACCCTAACCCGAACTCTAACCCGAACCCAAACCCGAACCCTAACCCTAACACTAACCCGAACCCTAACCCGAACCCTAACCCTAACCCGAACCCAAACCCGAACCCTAACCCTAACCCTAACCCGAACCCTAACCCGAACCCTAACCCTAACCCTAACCCGAACTCTAACCCTAACCCGAACCCTAACCCGAACCCTAACCCTAACCATAACCCGAACCCTAACCCTAACCCTAACCCTAACCCGAACCCTAACCCTAACCCTAACCCTAACCCTAATCCGATTCCTAACCCTAACCCTAACCCGAACCCTAACCCTAACCCTAACACTAACCCTAACCCTAACCCGAATCCGAACCCTAACCCTAACCCTAAACCCTAACCCTAACCTTAAACCTAACCCTAACCCGAACCCTAACCCTAACCCTAACCCGAACCCTAAACCTAACCCTAACACTAACCCCTAACCCTAACACGAACCCAACCCTAACCATAAACCTAACCCCAACCCGAACCCTAACCCTAACCCTAACGCTAAACCTAACCCTAACCCGAACCCTAACCCTAACCCGAACCCGAACCCGAACCCTAACCCTAAACCGAACCCTAACCCTAACCCTAACCCTAACCCTAACCCGAACCCTAACACAAACCCGAACGCTATCCCGAACCCGAACCCTAACCCTAACCGAACCCGAACCCTAACCCTAACCTTAACCCGAACCCTAACCCTAACCCTATACCGAACCCTAACCCGAACCCTATCCCGAACCCTAACCCGAAACCTAACCCGAACCCTAACCCGAACCCTAACCCGAACCCTAAACCTAAACCTAACCCGAACCCTAACCCGAACCCTAAACCTAACCCTAAACCGAACCCTAACCCTAACCCTAACCCAAACCCTAACCCGAAACATAACCCTAACCCTAACCCTAACCCGAACCCTAACCCTAAACTTAACCTGAACCCTAACCCTAACCCTAACTCGAACCCTAACCCGAACCCTAACCCGAACCCTAACCCGAACCCTAACGTGAACCCTAACCCTAAACCTAACCCGAACCCTAACCCGAACCCTAACCCGAAACCTAACCCGAAACCTAAACCGAACCCTAACCCTAACCCTAACCCGAACCCTAAACCTAACCCTAACCCGAGCCCTAAACCGAACACGAACCCTAACCCTAACCCTAACCCAAACCCGAACCCTAACCCGAACCCTAAACCTACCCGAACCCTAACCCTAACCCTAACACTAACCCTAACCCGAACCCGAACCCCAACCCTAACCCTAACCCGAACCCTAACCCTAACCCGAAACCTAACCCTAACCCGAACCCGAACCCGAACCCTAACCGTAACCCGAACCCTAAACCTAACCCTAAACCGAACCCTAACCCAAACACGAACCCTAACCCGAAACCGAACCCTAACCCTAATCCGAATCCGTAACCTAACCCGAAAACTAACCATAACCCTAACCCGAACCCTAACCCTAACGCTAACCCGAACCCTAACCCAACCCTAACCCGAATCCTAAACCTAACCCTAACACGAACCCTAACCCGAACCCTAACCCGAACCCTAACCCTAACCCTAACCCTAACCCTAATCCGAACCCTAACCCTAAACCTAACTCTAACCCTAAACCTAAACCTAACCCGAACCCTAACCCGAACCCTAACCCTAACCCGAACCCTAACCCTAATACTAACCCGAACCCTAACCCGAAACCTAACCCTAACCCTAACCCTAACCCTAACCCGAACCCTAACCCTTACCCTAACCGGAACCCTAACCCTAACCCTAATCCGAACCCGAACCCTAACCCCTTACCCGAATCCTAGCCCTAACCCGAACCCTAACCCGAACACTAACCCTAACCCTAACCACGAACCCGAACCCTAACCCTAACGCTAACCCTAACCCGAACCCTAACCCGAACCGTAACCCTAACCCTAACCTGAACACTAACCCCTAACCCTAAACCGAACCCGAACCCTAACCCAAACCCTAACCTGAACCCTAACCCGAACCCTAAACCGAACCCTAACCCGAACCCTAACCCTAACCCTAACCCTAACCCTAACCGAACCCTAACCCTAACCCGAACCCAAACTCGAACCCTAACCCTAACCCTAACCCGAACCCTAACCCGAATCCTAACCCGAACCCTAACCCGAACCCTACCCGAACCCTAACCTAACCCTAACCCGATCCCTAACCGGAACCCTAAACCTAACCATAACCCGAACCCTAACCCTAACCCTAACCCTACCCGAACCCTAACCCTAACCCTAACCCTAACCCTAACACTAACCCTAACCCTAAAACCTAACCCTAACCCGAACACTAACCCTAACCCTAACCCTAATCCGAACCCTAACCCTAAACCTAACTCTAACACTAAACTTAACCCTAACCCGAACCCTAACCCGAACACTAACCCTAACCCTAAACCTAACCCTAACCCTAACCTGAACACTAACCCTAACCCGAACCCTAACCCTAACCGTAACCCTAACCCCTAACCCTAAACCTAACTCTAACCCTAAACCTAACCCTAACCCTAACCCGAACCCTAACCCTAACCCGAACCCTAACCCTAATCCTAACCCGAACCCTAACCCGAAAACTAACCCTAACCCTAACCCTAACCCGAACCCTAACCCTAACCCTAACCGGAACCCTAACACTAACCCTAATCCGAACCCGAACCCTAACCCCTTACCCGAATCCTATCCCTAAACCGAACCCTAACCCGAACCCTAACCCTAACCCTAACCAGAACCCTAACCCTAACCCTAATCCGAACCCGAACCCTAACCCCTTACCCGAATCCTTGCCCTAACCCGAACCCTAACCCGAACACTAACCCTAACCTAAACACGAACCCGAACCCTAACCCTAACGCTAACCCTAACCCGAAACCTAACCCGAACCGTAACCCTAACCCTCTACCTGAACACCTACCACTAACCCTAAACCGAACCCGAACCCAAACATGAACCCTATCCCGAACCCGATCCCTAACCCTAACCCGAACCCGAAACCTAACCCTAACCCGAACCCTAACCCTAACCCTAACACGAACCCTAAACCTAACCCTAACCCGAAACCTAACCCTAACCCGAACCCTAACCCGAACCCTAACCCTAACCCTAACCCTAACCCTAACCCTAACCCGAACCCTAACCCTAACCCTAACCCAAACTCTATCCCGAACCCTAACCCGAACCCTAACCCGAACCCTATCCCGAACCCTAACCCGAACCCTAACCCTAACCCTAACCCGAACTCTAACCCGAACCCAAACCCGAACCCTAACCCTAACCCTAACCCGAACCCTAACCCGAACCCTAACCCTAACCCGAACCCAAACCCGAACCCTAACCCTAACCCTAACCCGAACCCTAACCCGAACCCTAACCCTAACCCTAACCCGAACTCTAACCCTAACCCGAACCCTAACCCGAACCCTAACCCTAACCATAACCCGAACCCTAACCCTAACCCTAACCCTAACCCTAACCCGAACCCTAACCCTTACCCTAACCGGAACCCTAACCCTAACCCTAATCCGAACCCGAACCCTAACCCCTTACCCGAATCCTAGCCCTAACCCGAACCCTAACCCGAACACTAACCCTAACCCTAACCACGAACCCGAACCCTAACCCTAACCCTAACCCTAACCCTAACCCTAACCCTAATCCGAACCCTAACCCTAAACCTAACTCTAACCCTAAACCTAAACCTAACCCGAACCCTAACCCGAACCCTAACCCTAACCCGAACCCTAACCCGAACCCTAACCCGAACCCTAACCCGAACCCTAACGTGAACCCTAACCCTAACTCTAACCCGAACCCTAACCCGAACCCTAACCCGAACCCTAAACCGAACCCTAACTCTAACCCTAACCCGAACCCTAAACCTAACCCTAACCCTAGCCCTAAACCGAACACGAACCCTAACCCTAACCCTAACCCGAACCCGAACCCTAACCCTAACCCGAACCCTAAACCTACCCGAACCCTAACCCTAACCCTAACACTAACCCTAACCCGAACCCGAACCCCAACCCTAACCCTAACCCGAACCCTAACCCTAACCCGAAACCTAACCCTAACCCGAACCCGAACCCGAACCCTAACCGTAACCCGAACCCTAAACCTAACCCTAAACCGAACCCTAATCCAAACACGAACCCTAACCCGAAACCGAACCCTAACCCTAACCCGTAACCTAACCCTAACCCTAACCCTAACCCTAACCCTAACCCGAACCCTAACCCTAACCCTAACCGGAACCCTAACCCTAACCCTAATCCGAACCCGAACCCTAACCCCTTACCCGAATCCTAGCCCTAACCCGAACCCTAACCCGAACACTAACCCTAACCCTAACCCCGAACCCGAACCCTAACCCTAACGCTAACCCTAACCCGAACCCTAACCCGAGCCGTAACCCTAAACCTAACCTGAAAACTAACCCCTAACCCTAACCCGAACCCGAACCCTAACCCAAACCCTAACCCGAACCCTAACCCGAACCCTAAACCGAACCCTAACCCGAACCCTAACCCTAACCCTAACCCTAACCCGAACTCTAAACCTAACCCGAACCCAAACCCGAACCATAACCCTAACCCTAACCCGAACCCTAACCCGAACCCTAACCCGAACCCTAACCCTAACCCTAACTCGAACCCTAACCTGAAACCTAAACCGAACCCGAACCCTAACCCTAACCCGAACCCGAACCCTAACCCTAACCCTAAACCGAACCCTAACCCTAACCCGAACCGTAACCCTAACCCTAACCCGAATCCGAACCCTAAACCTAACCCGACACCTAACCCGAACCCTAATACGAACCATAACCCTAACCCTAACCCTAATCCGAACCTTAACCCTAACCCTAACCCGAACCCTAACCCTAATCCGAACCCTAAACCTAACCCTAACCCGAAACCTAAACCTAACCCTCACCCTTACCCAAATCCTAACCCTAACTCTAACCCTAACCGGAACCCTAACCCGAAAACTAACCCTAACCCTAACCCGAACCCTAAACCTAACCCTAAACCGAACCCTAATCCAAACACGAACCCTAACCCGAAACCGAACCCTAACCCAAACCCGAATCCGTAACCTAACCGAAAACTAACCCTAACCCTAACCCGAACCCTAACCCTAACGCTAACCCGAACCCTAACCCAACCCTAACCCGAATCCTAAACCTAACCCTAACCCGAACCCTAACCCGAACCCTAACCCGAACCCTAACCCGAACCCTAACCCTAAACCTAACCCGAAATCTAACCCGAACCCTAACCCGAAGCCTAACCCTAACCCGAACCCTAAACCTAACCCTAACCCGAATCCTAACCCTAACCCTAACCCGAACCCTAACCCTAACCCTAACCCGAGCAAGAAACCTAACCCTAACCCTAACGCTAACCCTAACCCTAACCCGAGCCCTAACCCGAACCCTAACCCTAACCCTAAACCTAACCCGAACCCAAACCCTAACCCTAACCCTACCCCGATCCCTAACCTTAACCCTAACCCGAACCCTAACCCTAACCCGAACCCTAACCCTAATCTGAACCCGAACCCAAACCCTAACCCTAAACCGAACCCTAACCCTAACCCTAACCCTAACCCGAACCCTATCCCAAACCAGAAACCTAACCCGAACCCGAACCCTAACCGTAACCCGAACCCGAACCCTAACCCTAACCCTAACCCGAGCCCTAAACCTAACCCTAACCCGAACCGTAACCCTAACCCGAACCCTAACACTAAGCCTAACCCGAAACCTAACCCTAACCCTAATCCGAACCCTAACCCGAATCCTAAACCTAACCCTAACCCTAACCTGAACCCTAAACCTAATCCTAACCCGAACCCTAACCCTAACCCTAACCCTAAACCTAAACCGAACCCTAACACTAACCCTAACCCGAACCCTAACCCTAACCCTAACCCTAACCCTAACCCGAACACTAACCCTAACCCTAAACCTAAACCTAAACCTAACCTGAACCCTAACCCTAACCCGAACCCTAACCCTAACCCTTACCCTAACCCCTAAACCTAACACTAACCCTAACCCTAAAACCTAACCCTAACCCGAACACTAACCCTAACCCTAACCCTAATCCGAACCCTAACCCTAAACCTAACTCTAACACTAAACTTAACCCTAACCCGAACCCTAACCCGAACACTAACCCTAACCCTAAACCTAACCCTAACCCTAACCTGAACACTAACCCTAACCCGAACCCTAACCCTAACCGTAACCCTAACCCCTAACCCTAAACCTAACTCTAACCCTAAACCTAACCCTAACCCTAACCCGAACCCTAACCCTAACCCGAACCCTAACCCTAATCCTAACCCGAACCCTAACCCGAAACCTAACCCTAAACCTAACCCTAACCCTAACCCGAACCCTAACCCTAACCCTAACCGGAACCCCAACCCTAACCCTAATCCGAACCCGAACCCTAACCCCTTACCCGAATCCTATCCCTAACCCGAACCCTAACCCGAACACTAACCCTAACCCTAACCCCGAACCCGAACCCTAACCCTAACGCTAACCCTAACCCGAACCCTAACCCGAACCGTAACCCTAACCCTAACCTGAACACTAACCCCTAACCCTAACCCGAACCCGAACCCTAACCCAAACCCTAACCCGAACCCTAACCCGAACCCTAAACCGAACCCTAACCCGAACCCTAACCCTAACCCTAAACTTAACCTGAACCCTAACACGAACCCGAACCGTAACCCGAAACCGAACCCT
>JAVLSZ010000047.1:2807500-2850000 GCA_032313775.1 Urocyon cinereoargenteus | reverse complement strand
AACCCTAAACCCTTTCCCGAATCCTAACTTAACCCGAACCCAAACCCGAACCCTAACCCTAACCCTAACACCGAAACCGAACCCTAACTCTAACCCTAACCCTAACTCGAACCCTAACCTAAAACCTAAACCGAACCCGCACCCTAACCCTAACCCGAACCCGAACCCTAACCCTAACCCTAAACCGAACCCTAACCCTAACCCGAACCCTAACCCTAAACCTAACCCGAACCCGAACCCTAACCCTAACCCGACACCTAACCCGAACCCTAACACGAAACATAACCCTAACCCTAACCCTAATCCGAACCTTAAACCTAACCCTAACCCGAACCCTAACCCTAATCCGAACCCTAAACCTAACCCTCACCCTTACCCGAATCCTAACCCTAACTCTAACCCTAACCGGAACCCTAACCCGAAAACTAACCCTAACCATAACCCGAACACTAACCCTAACCCTAACCCTAACCCGAACCCTAACCCTAACCCTAACCCTAAACCTAACCCTAACCCAAACCCGAACCCTAACTCGAACCCTACCCCTAACCCTAATACAAACTCTAACCCTAAACCTAACCCTAACCCTAACCCGAACCCGAACCCTAACCCTAACCCGAACCCTAACCCTAACCCTAACCCTAACCCGAACCATAAACCGAACCCTAACCCGAAACCTAACCCGAACCCTAAACCGAACCCTAACCCGAACCCTATCCCGAACCCTAACCCTAAACCTAACCCGAACCCTAAACCGAACCCTAAACCTAACCCTAAACCGAACCCTAACCCTAACCCTAACCCAAAACCTAACCCGAAACATAACCCTAACCCTAACCCTAACCCGAACCCTAACCCTAACCTTAACCTGAACCCTAACCCCTAACCCTAACCCGAACCCTAACCCGAACCCTAACCCGAACCCTAACCCGAACCCTAACGTGAACCCTAACCCTAACTCTAACCCGAACCCTAACCCGAACCCTAACCCGAACCCTAACACTAACCCGAACCCTAACCCTAACCATAACTCTAAACCTAACCCTAACCCGAACCCTAACCCTAACCCTAACCCGAACCCTAACCCTAACCCTAACCCTAACCCTAACCCAAACCCTAACCCTAACCCGAATCCTAACCCTAACCCTAACCCTAACACGAACCCTAACCCTAAACCTAAACCTAACCCTAACCCTAACCCGAACCCTAACCCTAACCCGAACCCTAACCCTAACCCTAACACTGACCCTAACCCTAACGCCTAACCCTAACCCTAACCCTAATCCTAACCCTAAAACCTAACCCTAACACTAACCCTAACCCGAACCCTAACGCTAACCCTAACCCGAACCCTAACCCTAACCCTAGCCCTAACCCTAACCCGAACCATAACCCTAACCCTAACCCTAACCCCTAACCCTAACCCGAACCCTAACCCTAACCCTAACACTAAACCTAACCCGAACCCTAACCCTAACCCTAACCCGAGCCCGAACCCTAACCCTAAACCTAACCCTAACCCTAACTCTAAACCGAACCCTAACCCGAACCCTAACCCTAACCCTAACCCGAACCCGAAGCCTAACCCTAACCCTAACACGAACCCAAACCCTAACCCGAACCCGAACCCTAACCCGAACCCTAACCCTAACCCTAAACCGAACCCTAACCCGAACCCTAACCCGATCCGTAACCCGAACCCTAAACCAAACCCTCACCCGAACCCTAACCCGAACCCTAACCCGAACCCTAACCTTAACCCTAACCCGAACCCTAACCCTAACCCTAACGCAAAACCTAACCGGAACCCTAACCCTAACCCTAACCCTAACCCGAACACTAACCGCAACTCTAACCCGAAACCTAACGCCTAACCCGAACCCGAACCTGTACCCTAACCCGAACCCAAACCCTAACACTACCCTGAACCCGAACCCAAAACATAACCCTAACCCGAACCCTAACCCTAACCCTAACACTAAACCTAACCCTAACCCAAACCCTAACCCTAACCCTAACCCTAACCCGAACCCTAACCCTAACACTAACCATAACCCGAACCCTAACCCGAACCCTAACCCTAACCCTAACCCTAACCATAACCCTAACCCGAACCCTAAGCCGAACCCTAACCCTAAACCTAACCCGAACCCTAACCCTAACCCTAACACTAACCCTAACCCTAACCCGAACCCTAACCCTAACCCTAACCCTAACACGAACCCGAACCCTAAACCCTTTCCCGAATCCTAACTTAACCCGAACCCAAACCCGAACCCTAACCCTAACCCTAACACCGAAACCGAACCCTAACTCTAACCCTAACCCTAACTCGAACCCTAACCTAAAACCTAAACCGAACCCGCACCCTAACCCTAACCCGAACCCGAACCCTAACCCTAACCCTAAACCGAACCCTAACCCTAACCCGAACCCTAACCCTAACCCTAACCCGAACCCGAACCCTAACCCTAACCCGACACCTAACCCGAACCCTAACACGAAACATAACCCTAACCCTAACCCTAATCCGAACCTTAACCCTAACCCTAACCCGAACCCTAACCCTAATCCGAACCCTAAACCTAACCCTCACCCTTACCCGAATCCTAACCCTAACTCTAACCCTAACCGGAACCCTAACCCGAAAACTAACCCTAACCATAACCCGAACACTAACCCTAACCCTAACCCTAACCCGAACCCTAACCCTAACCCTAACCCTAAACCTAACCCTAACCCAAACCCGAACCCTAACTCGAACCCTACCCCTAACCCTAATACAAACTCTAACCCTAAACCTAACCCTAACCCTAACCCGAACCCGAACCCTAACCCTAACCCGAACCCTAACCCTAACCCTAACCCTAACCCGAACCATAAACCGAACCCTAACCCGAAACCTAACCCGAACCCTAAACCGAACCCTAACCCGAACCCTATCCCGAACCCTAACCCTAAACCTAACCCGAACCCTAAACCGAACCCTAAACCTAACCCTAAACCGAACCCTAACCCTAACCCTAACCCAAAACCTAACCCGAAACATAACCCTAACCCTAACCCTAACCCGAACCCTAACCCTAACCTTAACCTGAACCCTAACCCCTAACCCTAACCCGAACCCTAACCCGAACCCTAACCCGAACCCTAACCCGAACCCTAACGTGAACCCTAACCCTAACTCTAACCCGAACCCTAACCCGAACCCTAACCCGAACCCTAAACCGAACCCTAACTCTAACCCTAACCCGAACCCTAAACCTAACCCTAACCCTAGCCCTAAACCGAACACGAACCCTAACCCTAACCCTAACCCGAACCCGAACCCTAACCCTAACCCGAACCCTAAACCTACCCGAACCCTAACCCTAACCCTAACACTAACCCTAACCCGAACCCGAACCCCAACCCTAACCCTAACCCGAACCCTAACCCTAACCCGAAACCTAACCCTAACCCGAACCCGAACCCGAACCCTAACCGTAACCCGAACCCTAAACCTAACCCTAAACCGAACCCTAATCCAAACACGAACCCTAACCCGAAACCGAACCCTAACCCTAACCCGTAACCTAACCCTAACCCTAACCCTAACCCTAACCCTAACCCGAACCCTAACCCTAACCCTAACCGGAACCCTAACCCTAACCCTAATCCGAACCCGAACCCTAACCCCTTACCCGAATCCTAGCCCTAACCCGAACCCTAACCCGAACACTAACCCTAACCCTAACCCCGAACCCGAACCCTAACCCTAACGCTAACCCTAACCCGAACCCTAACCCGAGCCGTAACCCTAAACCTAACCTGAAAACTAACCCCTAACCCTAACCCGAACCCGAACCCTAACCCAAACCCTAACCCGAACCCTAACCCGAACCCTAAACCGAACCCTAACCCGAACCCTAACCCTAACCCTAACCCTAACCCGAACTCTAAACCTAACCCGAACCCAAACCCGAACCATAACCCTAACCCTAACCCGAACCCTAACCCGAACCCTAACCCGAACCCTAACCCTAACCCTAACTCGAACCCTAACCTGAAACCTAAACCGAACCCGAACCCTAACCCTAACCCGAACCCGAACCCTAACCCTAACCCTAAACCGAACCCTAACCCTAACCCGAACCGTAACCCTAACCCTAACCCGAATCCGAACCCTAAACCTAACCCGACACCTAACCCGAACCCTAATACGAACCATAACCCTAACCCTAACCCTAATCCGAACCTTAACCCTAACCCTAACCCGAACCCTAACCCTAATCCGAACCCTAAACCTAACCCTAACCCGAAACCTAAACCTAACCCTCACCCTTACCCAAATCCTAACCCTAACTCTAACCCTAACCGGAACCCTAACCCGAAAACTAACCCTAACCCTAACCCGAACCCTAAACCTAACCCTAAACCGAACCCTAATCCAAACACGAACCCTAACCCGAAACCGAACCCTAACCCAAACCCGAATCCGTAACCTAACCGAAAACTAACCCTAACCCTAACCCGAACCCTAACCCTAACGCTAACCCGAACCCTAACCCAACCCTAACCCGAATCCTAAACCTAACCCTAACCCGAACCCTAACCCGAACCCTAACCCGAACCCTAACCCGAACCCTAACCCTAAACCTAACCCGAAATCTAACCCGAACCCTAACCCGAAGCCTAACCCTAACCCGAACCCTAAACCTAACCCTAACCCGAATCCTAACCCTAACCCTAACCCGAACCCTAACCCTAACCCTAACCCGAGCAAGAAACCTAACCCTAACCCTAACGCTAACCCTAACCCTAACCCGAGCCCTAACCCGAACCCTAACCCTAACCCTAAACCTAACCCGAACCCAAACCCTAACCCTAACCCTACCCCGATCCCTAACCTTAACCCTAACCCGAACCCTAACCCTAACCCGAACCCTAACCCTAATCTGAACCCGAACCCAAACCCTAACCCTAAACCGAACCCTAACCCTAACCCTAACCCTAACCCGAACCCTATCCCAAACCAGAAACCTAACCCGAACCCGAACCCTAACCGTAACCCGAACCCGAACCCTAACCCTAACCCTAACCCGAGCCCTAAACCTAACCCTAACCCGAACCGTAACCCTAACCCGAACCCTAACACTAAGCCTAACCCGAAACCTAACCCTAACCCTAATCCGAACCCTAACCCGAATCCTAAACCTAACCCTAACCCTAACCTGAACCCTAAACCTAATCCTAACCCGAACCCTAACCCTAACCCTAACCCTAAACCTAAACCGAACCCTAACACTAACCCTAACCCGAACCCTAACCCTAACCCTAACCCTAACCCTAACCCGAACACTAACCCTAACCCTAAACCTAAACCTAAACCTAACCTGAACCCTAACCCTAACCCGAACCCTAACCCTAACCCTTACCCTAACCCCTAAACCTAACACTAACCCTAACCCTAAAACCTAACCCTAACCCGAACACTAACCCTAACCCTAACCCTAATCCGAACCCTAACCCTAAACCTAACTCTAACACTAAACTTAACCCTAACCCGAACCCTAACCCGAACACTAACCCTAACCCTAAACCTAACCCTAACCCTAACCTGAACACTAACCCTAACCCGAACCCTAACCCTAACCGTAACCCTAACCCCTAACCCTAAACCTAACTCTAACCCTAAACCTAACCCTAACCCTAACCCGAACCCTAACCCTAACCCGAACCCTAACCCTAATCCTAACCCGAACCCTAACCCGAAACCTAACCCTAAACCTAACCCTAACCCTAACCCGAACCCTAACCCTAACCCTAACCGGAACCCCAACCCTAACCCTAATCCGAACCCGAACCCTAACCCCTTACCCGAATCCTATCCCTAACCCGAACCCTAACCCGAACACTAACCCTAACCCTAACCCCGAACCCGAACCCTAACCCTAACGCTAACCCTAACCCGAACCCTAACCCGAACCGTAACCCTAACCCTAACCTGAACACTAACCCCTAACCCTAACCCGAACCCGAACCCTAACCCAAACCCTAACCCGAACCCTAACCCGAACCCTAAACCGAACCCTAACCCGAACCCTAACCCTAACCCGAACCCAAACCCGAACACTAACCCTAACCCTAACCCGAACCCTAACCCGAACCCTAAACCGAACCCTAACCCTAACCCTAACCCGAACCCTAACCCGAACCCTAACCCTAACCCTAACCCGAACTCTAACCCTAACCCGAACCCTAACCCGAAACCTAACCCTAACCATAACCCGAACCCTAACCCTAACCCTAACCCTAACCCGAACCCTAACCCTAACCCTAAACCGAACCCTAACCCTAACCCTAACCCTAACCCGAACACTAACCCTAACCCTAAACCTAACCCCTAACCCTAACACTAACCCTAACCCTAAAACCTAACCCTAACCCGAACCCTAACCCTAACCCTACCCCTAACCCGAACCCTAACCCTAAAGCTAACCCGAACCCTAACCCGAACACTAACCCGAACCCTAACCCTAAAGCTAACCCGAACCCTAACCCTAACCCTAACCCTAACCCCTAACCTTAACCCTAACCCTAAACCTAAACCTAAAACCTAACCCTAACCCTAACCCTAACCCGAACCCTAACCCTAACCCTAACCCGAACCCTAACCCTAACCCTAACCCTAACCCTAACCCTAACCCGAACCCTAACCCTAATCCTAACCCTAACCCCTAACCCTAACCCGAACCCTAACCCTAACCCTAAACCTAACCCTAACCCGAACCCTAACCCTAACCCTAACCCTAACCCTAATCCGAACCCTAACCCTAAACCTAACTCTAACCCTAAACCTAACCCTAATCCGAACCCTAAACCTAAACCTAACTCTAACCCGAACCCTAACCCTAACCCTAACCCTAACCCGAACCCTAACCCTAACCCTAACCGGAACCCTAACCCTAACCCTAATCCGAACCTGAAACCTAACCCCTTACCCGAATCCTAGCCCTAACCCGAACCCTAACCCGAACACTAACCCTAACCCTTACCACGAACCCGAACCCTAACCCTAACGCTAAACCTAAACCGAACCCTAACCCGAACCGTAACCCTAACCCTAACCTTAACACTAACCCCTAACCGTAAACCGAACCCGAACCCTAACCCAAACTCTAACCCGAACCCTAACCCGAACCCTAAACCGAACCCTAACCCGAACCATAACCCTAACCCTAACCCTAACCCTAACCGAACCCTAAACCTAACCCGAACCCAAACCCGAACCCTAACCCTAACCCTAACCCGAACCCTATCCCGAACCCTAACCCGAACCCTAACCCTAACCCGAACCCGAACCCTAACCCGAACCCTAAACCTAACCCTAACCCGAACTCTAACCCTAACCCGAACCCTAACCCGAACCCTAACCCTAACCATAACCCGAACCCTAACCCTAACCCTAACCCTAACCCGAACCCTAACCCTAACCCTAACCCTAACCCTAACCCTAACCCGATTCCTAACCCTAACCCTAACCCGAACCCTAATCCTAACCCTAACACTAACCCTAACCCTAACCCATCCCGAACCCTAACCCTAACCCTAACCCCTAAACCTAACCTTAAACCTAACCCTAACCCGAACCCTAACCCTAACCCTAACCCTAACCCGAACCCGAACCCTAACCCGAACCCTACCCCTAACCCTAATCCGAACGCTAACCCTAACCCTAACCCTAACCCTAACCCGAAACCGAACCCTAACCCTAACCCGAACCCAAACCCTAACACTAACACGAACCCTAACCCTAACCCGAACCCTAAACCTAACCCGAAACCTAACCCTAACCCTAAGCCGAACCCGAACCCGAACCCTAACCTTAACCCGAACCCTAACCCGAACCCTAACCCTAAAGCTAACCCGAACCCTAACCCGAACACTAACCCGAACCCTAACCCTAAAGCTAACCCGAACCCTAACCCTAACCCTAACCCTAACCCCTAACCTTAACCCTAACCCTAAACCTAAACCTAAAACCTAACCCTAACCCTAAACCTAACCCTAACACTAACCCGAACCCTAACCCTAACCCTAACCCGAACCCTAACCCTAACCCTAACCCTAACCCTAACCCGAACCCTAACCCTAATCCTAACCCTAACCCCTAACCCTAACCCGAACCCTAACCCTAACCCTAAACCTAACCCTAACCCGAACCCTAACCCTAACCCTAACCCTAATCCGAACCCTAACCCTAAACCTAACTCTAACCCTAAACCTAACCCTAACCCGAACCCTAACCCGAACCCTAACCCTAACCCGAACCCTAACCCTAATCCTAACCCGAACCCTAACCCGAAACCTAACCCTAACCCTAACCCTAACCCTAACCCGAACCCTAACCCTAACCCTAACTGGAACCCTAACCCTAACCCTAATCCGAACCCGAACCCTAACCCCTTACCCGAATCCTTGCCCTAACCCGAACCCTAACCCGAACCCTAACCCTAACCCTAACCCGAACCCTAAACCTAACCCTAACCCGAAACCTAACCCTAACCCGAACCCTAACCCGAACCCTAACCCTAACCCTAACCCTAACCCTAACCCGAACCCTAACCCTAACCCTAACTCAAACTCTATCCCGAACCCTAACCCTAACCCTAACCCGAACCCTATCCCGAACCCTAACCCGAACCCTAACCCTAACCCTAACCCGAACCCTAACCCGAACCCTAACCCGAACCCTAACCCGAACCCTAACCCGAACCCTAACCCGAACCCTAACCCTAACCCTAACCCGAACTCTAACCCTAACCCGAACCCTAACCCGAACCCTAACCCTAACCATAACCCGAACCCTAACCCTAACCCTAACCCGAACCCTAACCCTAACTCTAAACCTAATACCTAACCCTAAACCTAACTCTAACCCTAAACCTAACCCTAACCCGAACCCTAACCCTAACCCTAACCCTAACCCTAATCCGAACCCTAACCCTAAACCTAACTCTAACCCTAAACCTAAACCTAACCCGAACCCTAACCCGAACCCTAACCCTAACCCGAACCCTAACCCTAATCCTAACCCGAACCCTAACCCGAAACCTAACCCTAAACCTAACCCTAACCCTAACCCGAACCCTAACCCTAACCCTAACCGGAACCCTAACCCAAACCCTAATCCGAACCCGAACCCTAACCCCTTACCCGAATCCTAGCCCTAACCCGAACCCTAACCCGAACACTAACCCTAACCCTAACCACGAACCCGAACCCTAACCCTAACGCTAACCCTAACCCGATCCCTAACCCGAACCGTAACCCTAACCCTAACCTGAACACTAACCCCTAACCCTAAACCGAACCCGAACCCTAACCCAAACCCTAACCTGAACCCTAACCCGAACCCTAAACCGAACCCTAACCCGAACCCTAACCCTAACCCTAACCCTAACCCTAACCGAACCCTAACCCTAACCCGAACCCAAACCCGAACCCTAACCCTAAACCTAACCCGAACCCTAACCCGAATCCTAACCCGAAACCTAACCCGAACCCTAACCCGAACCCTAACCCTAACCCTAACCCGAACCCTAACCCTAACCCTAACTCAAACTCTATCCCGAACCCTAACCCTAACCCTAACCCGAACCCTATCCCGAACCCTAACCCGAACCCTAACCCTAACCCTAACCCGAACCCGAACCCGAACCCTAACCCGAACCCTAACCCTAACACTAACCCGAACCCTAACCCGAACCCTAACCCTAACCCTAACCCGAACTCTAACCCTAACCCGAACCCTAACCCGAACCCTAACCCTAACCATAACCCGAAACCGAACCCTAACCCTAACCCGAACCCTAACCCTAACTCTAAACCTAATCCCTAACCCTAAACCTAACTCTAACCCTAAACCTAACCCTAACCCGAACCCTAACCCTAACCCTAACCCTAACCCTAACCCTAATCCGAACCCTAACCCTAAACCTAACTCTAACCCTAAACCTAAACCTAACCCGAACCCTAACCCGAACCCTAACCCTAACCCGAACCCTAACCCTAATCCTAACCCGAACCCTAACCCGAAACCTAACCCTAACCCTAACCCTAACCCTAACCCGAACCCTAACCCTTACCCTAACCGGAACCCTAACCCTAACCCTAATCCGAACCCGAACCCTAACCCCTTACCCGAATCCTAGCCCTAACCCGAACCCTAACCCGAACACTAACCCTAACCCTAACCACGAACCCGAACCCTAACCCTAACGCTAAACCTAACCCGAACCCTAACCCGAACCGTAACCCTAACCCTAACCTGAACACTAACCCCTAACCCTAAACCGAACCCGAAACCTAACCCAAACCCTAACCTGAACCCTAACCCGAACCCTAAACCGAACCCTAACCCGAACCCTAACCCTAACCCTAACCCTAACCCTAACCGAACCCTAACCCTAATCCGAACCCAAACTCGAACCCTAACCCTAACCCTAACCCGAACCCTAACCCGAATCCTAACCCGAACCCTAACCCGAACCCTAACCCGAACCCTAACCTAACCCTAACCCGATCCCTAACCGGAACCCTAACCCTAACCATAACCCGAACCCTAACCCTAACCCTAACCCTACCCGAACCCTAACCCTAACCCTAACCCTAACCCTAACACTAACCCTAACCCTAAAACCTAACCCTAACCCGAACACTAACCCTAACCCTAACCCTAATCCGAACCCTAACCCTAAACCTAACTCTAACACTAAACTTAACCCTAACCCGAACCCTAACCCGAACACTAACCCTAACCCTAAACCTAACCCTAACCCTAACCTGAACACTAACCCTAACCCGAACCCTAACCCTAACCGTAACCCTAACCCCTAACCCTAAACCTAACTCTAACCCTAAACCTAACCCTAACCCTAACCCGAACCCTAAACCTAACCCGAACCCTAACCCTAATCCTAACCCGAACCCTAACCCGAAACCTAACCCTAACCCTAACCCTAACCCGAACCCTAACCCTAACCCTAACCGGAACCCTAACACTAACCCTAATCCGAACCCGAACCCTAACCCCTTACCCGAATCCTATCCCTAAACCGAACCCTAACCCGAACCCTAACCCTAACCCTAACCAGAACCCTAACCCTAACCCTAATCCGAACCCGAACCCTAACCCCTTACCCGAATCCTTGCCCTAACCCGAACCCTAACCCGAACACTAACCCTAACCTAAACACGAACCCGAACCCTAACCCTAACGCTAACCCTAACCCGAACCCTAACCCGAACCGTAACCCTAACCCTCTACCTGAACACCTACCACTAACCCTAAACCGAACCCGAACCCAAACATGAACCCTATCCCGAACCCGATCCCTAACCCTAACCCGAACCCGAAACCTAACCCTAACCCGAACCCTAACCCTAACCCTAACACGAACCCTAAACCTAACCCTAACCCGAAACCTAACCCTAACCCGAACCCTAACCCGAACCCTAACCCTAACCCTAACCCTAACCCTAACCCTAACCCTAACCCGAACCCTAACCGTAACCCTAACCCAAACTCTATCCCGAACCCTAACCCGAACCCTAACCCGAACCCTATCCCGAACCCTAACCCGAACCCTAACCCTAACCCTAACCCGAACTCTAACCCGAACCCAAACCCGAACCCTAACCCTAACACTAACCCGAACCCTAACCCGAACCCTAACCCTAACCCGAACCCAAACCCGAACCCTAACCCTAACCCTAACCCGAACCCTAACCCGAACCCTAACCCTAACCCTAACCCGAACTCTAACCCTAACCCGAACCCTAACCCGAACCCTAACCCTAACCATAACCCGAACCCTAACCCTAACCCTAACCCTAACCCGAACCCTAACCCTAACCCTAACCCTAACCCTAATCCGATTCCTAACCCTAACCCTAACCCGAACCCTAACCCTAACCCTAACACTAACCCTAACCCTAACCCGAATCCGAAACCTAACCCTAACCCTAAACCCTAACCCTAACCTTAAACCTAACCCTAACCCGAACCCTAACCCTAACCCTAACCCGAACCCTAAACCTAACCCTAACACTAACCCCTAACCCTAACACGAACCCAACCCTAACCATAAACCTAACCCCAACCCGAACCCTAACCCTAACCCTAACGCTAAACCTAACCCTAACCCGAACCCTAACCCTAACCCGAACCCGAACCCGAACCCTAACCCTAAACCGAACCCTAACCCTAACCCTAACCCTAACCCTAACCCGAACCCTAACACAAACCCGAACGCTATCCCGAACCCGAACCCTAACCCTAACCGAACCCGAACCCTAACCCTAACCTTAACCCGAACCCTAACCCTAACCCTATACCGAACCCTAACCCGAACCCTATCCCGAACCCTAACCCGAAACCTAACCCGAACCCTAACCCGAACCCTAACCCGAACCCTAAACCTAAACCTAACCCGAACCCTAACCCGAACCCTAAACCTAACCCTAAACCGAACCCTAACCCTAACCCTAACCCAAACCCTAACCCGAAACATAACCCTAACCCTAACCCTAACCCGAACCCTAACCCTAAACTTAACCTGAACCCTAACCCTAACCCTAACTCGAACCCTAACCCGAACCCTAACCCGAACCCTAACCCGAACCCTAACGTGAACCCTAACCCTAAACCTAACCCGAACCCTAACCCGAACCCTAACCCGAAACCTAACCCGAAACCTAAACCGAACCCTAACCCTAACCCTAACCCGAACCCTAAACCTAACCCTAACCCGAGCCCTAAACCGAACACGAACCCTAACCCTAACCCTAACCCAAACCCGAACCCTAACCCGAACCCTAAACCTACCCGAACCCTAACCCTAACCCTAACACTAACCCTAACCCGAACCCGAACCCCAACCCTAACCCTAACCCGAACCCTAACCCTAACCCGAAACCTAACCCTAACCCGAACCCGAACCCGAACCCTAACCGTAACCCGAACCCTAAACCTAACCCTAAACCGAACCCTAACCCAAACACGAACCCTAACCCGAAACCGAACCCTAACCCTAATCCGAATCCGTAACCTAACCCGAAAACTAACCATAACCCTAACCCGAACCCTAACCCTAACGCTAACCCGAACCCTAACCCAACCCTAACCCGAATCCTAAACCTAACCCTAACACGAACCCTAACCCGAACCCTAACCCGAACCCTAACCCTAACCCTAACCCTAACCCTAATCCGAACCCTAACCCTAAACCTAACTCTAACCCTAAACCTAAACCTAACCCGAACCCTAACCCGAACCCTAACCCTAACCCGAACCCTAACCCTAATACTAACCCGAACCCTAACCCGAAACCTAACCCTAACCCTAACCCTAACCCTAACCCGAACCCTAACCCTTACCCTAACCGGAACCCTAACCCTAACCCTAATCCGAACCCGAACCCTAACCCCTTACCCGAATCCTAGCCCTAACCCGAACCCTAACCCGAACACTAACCCTAACCCTAACCACGAACCCGAACCCTAACCCTAACGCTAACCCTAACCCGAACCCTAACCCGAACCGTAACCCTAACCCTAACCTGAACACTAACCCCTAACCCTAAACCGAACCCGAACCCTAACCCAAACCCTAACCTGAACCCTAACCCGAACCCTAAACCGAACCCTAACCCGAACCCTAACCCTAACCCTAACCCTAACCCTAACCGAACCCTAACCCTAACCCGAACCCAAACTCGAACCCTAACCCTAACCCTAACCCGAACCCTAACCCGAATCCTAACCCGAACCCTAACCCGAACCCTACCCGAACCCTAACCTAACCCTAACCCGATCCCTAACCGGAACCCTAAACCTAACCATAACCCGAACCCTAACCCTAACCCTAACCCTACCCGAACCCTAACCCTAACCCTAACCCTAACCCTAACACTAACCCTAACCCTAAAACCTAACCCTAACCCGAACACTAACCCTAACCCTAACCCTAATCCGAACCCTAACCCTAAACCTAACTCTAACACTAAACTTAACCCTAACCCGAACCCTAACCCGAACACTAACCCTAACCCTAAACCTAACCCTAACCCTAACCTGAACACTAACCCTAACCCGAACCCTAACCCTAACCGTAACCCTAACCCCTAACCCTAAACCTAACTCTAACCCTAAACCTAACCCTAACCCTAACCCGAACCCTAACCCTAACCCGAACCCTAACCCTAATCCTAACCCGAACCCTAACCCGAAACCTAACCCTAACCCTAACCCTAACCCGAACCCTAACCCTAACCCTAACCGGAACCCTAACACTAACCCTAATCCGAACCCGAACCCTAACCCCTTACCCGAATCCTATCCCTAAACCGAACCCTAACCCGAACCCTAACCCTAACCCTAACCAGAACCCTAACCCTAACCCTAATCCGAACCCGAACCCTAACCCCTTACCCGAATCCTTGCCCTAACCCGAACCCTAACCCGAACACTAACCCTAACCTAAACACGAACCCGAACCCTAACCCTAACGCTAACCCTAACCCGAAACCTAACCCGAACCGTTACCCTAACCCTCTACCTGAACACCTACCACTAACCCTAAACCGAACCCGAACCCAAACATGAACCCTATCCCGAACCCGATCCCTAACCCTAACCCGAACCCGAAACCTAACCCTAACCCGAACCCTAACCCTAACCCTAACACGAACCCTAAACCTAACCCTAACCCGAAACCTAACCCTAACCCGAACCCTAACCCGAACCCTAACCCTAACACTAACCCTAACCCTAACCCTAACCCGAACCCTAACCCTAACCCTAACCCAAACTCTATCCCGAACCCTAACCCGAACCCTAACCCGAACCCTATCCCGAACCCTAACCCGAACCCTAACCCTAACCCTAACCCGAACTCTAACCCGAACCCAAACCCGAACCCTAACCCTAACCCTAACCCGAACCCTAACCCGAACCCTAACCCTAACCCGAACCCAAACCCGAACCCTAACCCTAACCCTAACCCGAACCCTAACCCGAACCCTAACCCTAACCCTAACCCGAACTCTAACCCTAACCCGAACCCTAACCCGAACCCTAACCCTAACCATAACCCGAACCCTAACCCTAACCCTAACCCTAACCCGAACCCTAACCCTAACCCTAACCCTAACCCTAACCCGATTCCTAACCCTAACCCTAACCCGAACCCTAACCCTAACCCTAACACTAACCCTAACCCTAACCCGAATCCGAACCCTAACCCTAACCCTAACCCCTAACCCTAACCTTAAACCTAACCCTAACCCGAACCCTAACCCTAACCCTAACCCGAACCCTAAACCTAACCCTAACACTAACCCCTAACCCTAACACGAACCCAACCCTAACCATAAACCTAACCCCAACCCGAACCCTAACCCTAACCCTAACGCTAAACCTAACCCTAACCCGAACCCTAACCCTAACCCGAACCCGAACCCGAACCCTAACCCTAAACCGAACCCTAACCCTAACCCTAACCCTAACCCTAACCCGAACCCTAACACAAACCCGAACGCTATCCCGAACCCGAACCCTAACCCTAACCGAACCCGAACCCTAACCCTAACCTTAACCCGAACCCTAACCCTAACCCTATACCGAACCCTAACCCGAACCCTATCCCGAACCCTAACCCGAAACCTAACCCGAACCCTAACCCGAACCCTAACCCGAACCCTAAACCTAAACCTAACCCGAACCCTAACCCGAACCCTAAACCTAACCCTAAACCGAACCCTAACCCTAACCCTAACCCAAACCCTAACCCGAAACATAACCCTAACCCTAACCCTAACCCGAACCCTAACCCTAAACTTAACCTGAACCCTCACCCTAACCCTAACTCGAACCCTAACCCGAACCCTAACCCGAACCCTAACCCGAACCCTAACGTGAACCCTAACCCTAAACCTAACCCGAACCCTAACCCGAACCCTAACCCGAAACCTAACCCGAACCCTAAACCGAACCCTAACCCTAACCCTAACCCGAACCCTAAACCTAACCCTAACCCGAGCCCTAAACCGAACACGAACCCTAACCCTAACCCTAACCCAAACCCGAACCCTAACCCTAACCCGAACCCTAAACCTACCCGAACCCTAACCCTAACCCTAACACTAACCCTAACCCGAACCCGAACCCCAACCGTAACCCTAACCCGAACCCTAACCCTAACCCGAAACCTAACCCTAACCCGAACCCGAACCCGAACCCTAACCGTAACCCGAACCCTAAACCTAACCCTAAACCGAACCCTAACCCAAACACGAACCCTAACCCGAAACCGAACCATAACCCTAATCCGAATCCGTAACCTAACCCGAAAACTAACCATAACCCTAACCCGACCCCTAACCCTAACGCTAACCCGAACCCTAACCCAACCCTAACCCGAATCCTAAACCTAACCCTAACACGAACCCTAACCCGAACCCTAACCCGAACCCTAACCCGAACCCTAACCCTAAACCTAACCCGAAATCTAACCCGAACCCTAACCCGAAGCCTAACCCTAACCCGAACCCTAAACCTAACCCTAACCCGAATCCTAACCCTAACCCTAACCCGAACCCTAACCCTAACGCTAACCCTAACCCTAACTCGAACCCTTAACCGAAACCTAACCCGAACCCTATCCCGAACCCTAACCCGAACCCTAACCCTAACCATAACCCTAAACCTAATCATAACCCGAACCCTAACCCTAACTCTAATCCGAACCCTAAACCTAACCCTAACCCTAACCCGAACCCTAACGCTAACCCTAACACGAATCCTAACCCGAACCCTAACCCTAACCCGAACCCTAACCCTAACCCTAACCCGAAACCGAACCCTAACCCTAACCCGAACCCGAACACTAACACTAACACGAACCCTAACCCTAACCCGAAACCTAACCCTAACCCTAACCCGAACCCTAACCCTAAAGCTAACCCGAACCATAACCCGAACCCTAACCCGAACCCTAACCCTAAAGCTAACCCGAACCCTAACCCTAACCCTAACACTAACCCATAACCTTAACCCTAACCCTAAACATAAACCTAAAACCTAACCCTAACCCTAACCCTAACCCTAACCCTAATCCGAACCCTAACCCTAACCCTAACCCGAACCCTAACCCTAACCCTAACCCTACCCCTAACCCTAACCCCTAACCCTAACCCGAACCCTAACCCTAACCCTAAACCTAACCCTAACCCGAACCCTAACCCTAACCCTAACCATAACCCTAATCCGAACCCTAACCCTAAACCTAACTCTAACCCTAACCCTAACCCTAACCCGAACCCTAACCCGAACCCTAACCCTAACCCGAACCCTAACCCTAATCCTAACCCGAACCCTAACCCGAAACCTAACCCTAAACCTAACCCTAACCCTAACCCGAACCCTAACCCTAACCCTAACCGGAACCCTAACCCTAACCCTAATCCGAACCCGAACCCTAACCCCTTACCCGAATCCTTGCCCTAACCCGAACCCTAACCCGAACACTAACCGTAACCCTAACCACGAACCCGAACCCTAACCCTAACGCTAACCCTAACCCGAACCCTAACCCGAACCGTAACCCTAACCCTCTACCTGAACACTAACCCCTAACCCTAAACCGAAACCGAACCCAAACATGAACCCTATCCCGAACCCGAACCCTAACCCTAACCCGAACCCGAAACCTAACCCTAACCCGAACCCTAACCTTAACCCTAACCCGAACCCTAAACCTAACCCTAACCCGAAACCTAACCCTAACCCGAACCCTAACCCGAACCCTAACCCTAACCCTAACCCTAATCCTAACCCGAACCCTAACCCTAACCCTAACCCAAACTCTATCCCGACCCCTAACCCTAACCCTAATCCTAACCCTAACCCTAACCCGAACTCTAACCCTATCCCTAACCCGAACCCTAACCCGAACCCTAACCCTAACCCTAACCCGAACCCTCACCCGAACCCTAACCCTAACCCTAACCCGAACTCTAACCCTAACCCGAACCCTAACCCGAACCCTAACCCTAACCATAATCCGAACCCTAACCCTAACCCTAACCCTAACCCGAACCCTAACCCTAACCCTAACCCTAACCCCAACCCTAACCCTAACCCGATTCCTAACCCTAACCCTAACCCGAACCCTAACCCTAACCCTAACCCTAACCCTAACCCGAACCCGAACCCTAACCCTAACACTAACCCCTAACCCTAACCTTAAACCTAACCCTAACACGAACCCTAACCCTAACCCTAACCCTAACCCGAACCCGAACTCTAACCCGAACCCTACCCCTAACCCTAATCCTAACGCTAACCCTAACCCTAACCCTAAACCTAACCCGAAACCGAACCCTAACCCTAACCCGAACCCAAACCCTAACAATAACATGAACCCTAACCCTAACCCGAACCCTAACCCTAACCCGAAACCTAACCCTAACCCTAAGCCGAACCAGAACCCGAACCTAACCCTAACCCTAACCCGAAACCGAACCCTAACCCTAACCCGAACCCGAACCCTAACACTAACACGAAACTTAACCCTAACCCGAACCCTAACCCTAACCCTAACCCTAACCCTAACCCGAACCCTAAACCGAACCCTAACCCGAACCCTAACCCTAACCCTCACCCGAACCCTAACCCGAACCCTAACCCTAACCCTAACCCGAACCCTAACCCTAACCCTAACCCTAACCCTAACCCCTAACCTTAACCCTAACCCTAAACATAAACCTAAAACCTAACCCTAACCCTAACCCTAACCCTAACCCTAACCCGAACCCTAACCCTAACCCTAACCCGAACCCTAACCCTAATTCTAACCCTAACCCTAACCCGAACCCTAACCCTAACCCTAACACTAACCCCTAACACTAACACGAACCCTAACCCTAACCCTAAACCTAACCCCAACCCGAACCCTAACCCTAACCCTAACGCTAACCCTAACCCTAACCCGAACCCTAACCCTAACCCGAACCCGAACCCGAAACCTAACCCTAAACCGAACCCTAACCCTAACCCTAACCCGAACCCTAACCCAAACCCGAACGCTATCCCGAACCCGAACCCTAACCCTAACCCGAACCCGAACCCTAACCCTAACCCGAACCCTAACCCTAACCCTAAACCGAACCCTAACCCGAACCCTATCCCGAACCCTAACCCGAAACCTAACCCGAACCCTAACCCGAACCCTAACCCGAATCCTAACCCTAAACCTAACCCGAACCCTAACCCGAACCCTAAACCTAACCCTAAACCGAACCCTAACCCTAACCCTAACCCAAACCCTAACCCGAAACATAACCCTAACCCTAACCCTAACCCGAACCCTAACCCTAACCTTAACCTGAAACCTAACCCCTAACCCTAACCCGAACCCTAACCCGAACCCTAACCCGAACCCTAACCGGAACCCTAACGTGAACCCTAACCCTAACCCTAACCCGAACCCTAACCCGAACCCTAACCCGAACCCTAACCCGAACCCTAAACCGAACCCTAACCCTAACCCTAACCTGATCCATAAACCTAACCCTAACCCGAGCCCTAAACCGAACACGAACCCTAAACCTAACCCTAACCCGAACCCGAACCCTAACCCTAACCCGAACCCTAAACCTACCCGAACCCTAACCCTAATCCAAACACTAACCCTAACCCGAACCCGAACCCCAACCCTAACCCTAACCCGAACCCTAACCCTAACCCGAAACCTAACCCTAACCCGAACCCGAACCCGAACCCTAACCGTAACCCGAACCCTAAACCTAACCCTAAACCGAACCCTAACCCAAACACGAACCCTAACCCGAAACCGAACCCTAACCCTAACCCGAATCCGTAACCTAACCCGAAAACTAACCCTAACCCTAACCCGAACCCTAACCCTAACGCTAACCCGAACCCTAACCCAACCCTAACCCGAATCCTAAACCTAACCCTAACCCTAACCCTAACCCGAACCCTAACCCGAACCCGAACCCTAACCCTAAACCTAACCCGAAATCTAACCCGAACCCTAACCCGAAGCCTAACCCTAACCCGAACCGTAAACCTAACCCTAACCCGAATCCTAACCCTAAACCTAACCCGAACCCTAACCCTAACACTAACCCTAACCCTAACTCGAACCCTTAACCGAACCCTAACCCGAACCCTATCCCGAACCCTAACCCGAAACCTAACCCTAACCATAACCCTAAACCTAATCATAACCCGAACCCTAACCCTAACTCTAATCCGAACCCTAACCCTAAACCTAACCCGAACCCTAACCCTAAACCTAAACCTAACCCTAACCCTAACCCTAACCCTAACCCTAAACCTAACCCTAACCCGAACCCTAACGCTAACCCTAACACGAATCCTAAACCGAACCCTAACCCTAACCCGAACCCTAACCCTAACCCTAACCCTAACCCAAACCCTAACCCGAACCCCTAACACTAACCCTAACCCTAACCCGATCCCTAACCCTAACCCGAACCCTAACCCGAACCCTAACCCTAACCCGAACCCTAAACCGAACCCTAACCCGAACCCTAACCCGAACCCTAACCCTAACCCTAAACCAAACCGTAACCCGAACCCTTAACCTAACCCGAACCCTAAACCTAACCCTAACAGAAATCGTAACCCGAACCCAAACCCTAACCCTAACCCTATTCCGAACCCTAACCCTAACCCTAACCCGAACCCTAACCCCTAACCCGAACCCGAACCCGAACCCTAACCTGAACCCGAACCCAAACCCTACACCGAACCCGACCCCAAACCATAACCCTAACCCTAAACCGAACCCTAACCCTAACCCTAACCCTAACGCGAACCCTAACCCTAACCCTAACCCTAACCCGAACCCGAACCCAAATCTAACCCGAACCCTAACCCGAACCCTAACCCAAACACGAACCCTAAACCGAAACCTAACCCAAACCCTAACCCGAACCCGAAACTTAACCCGATCCCGAACCCTAACCCGAACCCGAACCCGAACCAGAACCCTAACCCGAACCCGAAACCTAACCCTAAACCTAACCCTAACACTAACCCTAACCCGAACCCTAAACAGAACCCTAAACCGAATCCTAAACCGAAACCTAACCCGAACCCTAGCCCGAACCCGAACCCTAACCCTAACCCTAACCCGAACCCGAACCCTAACCCTAACCCTAACCCTAACCCTAACCCGAACCCGAACCCTATCCCTAACCCGAACCCAAACCCTACCCCGAACCCGAACCCAAACCATAACCCTAACCCTAACCCGAACCCGAACCCGAACCCGAACCCTAACCCGAACCCGAACCCTAAACCTACCCCTAACCCGAACCCTAACCCGAACCCTAACCCTAACACGAAACTTAAACCTAACCCGAACCCTAGCCCGAACCCGAACCCTAACCCTCACCCGAACCCTAACCCTAACCCGAACACTAAACCGAACCCTAACCCGAATCCTAAACCGAAACCTAACCCGAACCCTAACACTAAACCTAACCCGAACCCTAACCCTAACCCTAACCCGAACCCTAACCGTAAACCGAACCCTAATCCTAACCCTAACCCTAACCCTAACCCGAACCCTAACACTAACCCTAACCCGAACCCTAACACGAACCCTAACCCGAACCCTAACCCTAACACGAACCCGAACCCGAACCCTAACCCGAACCCTAACCCTAACACTAACCCTAACCCGAACCTGAACCCTAACCCTAACCCTAACCCTAACCCTAACCCTAACCCGAACCCGAGCCTTAACCCTAACCCGATCCCTAACCCGAACCAAACCCTAACCCGAACACGAAACCTAACCCGAACCCTAACCCTAACCCGAACCCTAACCCGAACCCTAACCCGAACCTTAACCCGAACCCGAACCCTAACCCTAACCCGAACCCGAACCCGAACCCGATCCCTAACCCGAACCCGAACCCTAAACCTAACCCTAACCCGAACCCTAACCCTAACACGAACCTTAAACCTAACCCGAACCCTAGCCCGAACCCGAAACCTAACCCTAACCCTAACCCGAACCCTAACCCTAACCCTAACCCTAACCCTAACCTGAACCCGAACCCTAACCCTAACCCGAACCCAAACCCTACCCCGAACCCGAACCCAAACCATAACCCTAACCCTAACCCGAACCCTAACCCTAACCCTAACCCTAACCATAACGCGAATCCTAAACCTAACCCGAACCCTATCCCGAACCCGAACCCTAACCCTAACCCGAACCCTAACCAGAACTCTAACCCGAACCCGAACCCTAACCCGAACCCTAACCCGAACCCGAACCTTAACCCGAATCCGAACCCGAACCCTAACCCTAACCCGAACTCTAACCCTAACCCGAACCCTAACCCGAACCCTAACCCTAACCGTAACCCGAACCCTAACCCTAAACCTAACCCTAACCCGAACCCTAACCCTAACCCTAACCCTAACCCTAACCCTAACACGATTCCTAACCCTAACCCTAACCCGAACCCTAACCCTAACACTAACACTAACCCTAACCCTAACCCGAACCCGAACCCTAACCCTAACACTAACCCCTAACCCTAACCTTAAACCTAACCCTAACCCGAACCCTAACCCTAACCCTAACCCTAACCCGAACCCGAACCCTAACCCGAAACCTAACCCTAACCCTAAGCCGAACCCGAACCCGAACCCTAACACTAACCCTAACCCGAAACCGAACCCTAACCCTAACCCGAACCCGAACCCTAACACTAACATGAACCCTAACCCTAACCCGAACCCTAACCCTAACCCTAACCCGAACCCTAACCCTAAAGCTAACCCGAAACCTAACCCGAACCCTAACCCGAACCCTATCCCTAAAGCTAACCCGAACCCTAACCCTAACGCTAACCCTAACCCCTAACCTTAACCCTAACCCTAAACCTAAACCTAAACCTAAAACCTAACCCTAACCCTAACCCTAACCCTAACCCAAACCCGAACCCTAACCCTAAACCTAACCCGAACCCTAACCCTAACCCTAACCCTAACCCTAACCCGAAACCTAACCCTAACCCTAACCCTAACCCCTAACCCTAACCCGAACCCTAACCCTAACCCTAAACCTAACCCTAACCCTAACCCGAACCCTAACCCGAACCCTAACCCTAACCCGAACCCTAACCCTAATCAAAACCAAAACCCTAACCCGAAACCTAACCCTAACCCTAACCCGAACCCTAACCCGAACCCTAACCCTAACCCTAATCCGAACCCGAAACCTAACCCCTTACCCGAATCCTTGCCCTAACCCGAACCCTAACCCGAACACTAACCCTAACCCTAACCACGAACCCGAACCCTAACCCTAACGCTAACCCTAACCCGAACCCTAACCCGAACCGTAACCCTAACCCTCTACCTGAACACTAACCCCTAACCCTAAACCGAACCCGAACCCAACATGAACCCTATCCCGAACCCGAACCCTAACCCTAACCCGAACCCGAAACCTAACCCTAACCCGAACCCTAACCCTAACCCTAACCCGAACCCTAAACCTAACCCTAACCCGAAACCTAACCCTAACCCGAACCCTAACCCGAAACCTAACCCTAACCCTAACCCTAACCCTAACCCGAACCCTAACCCTAACCCTAACCCAAACTCTATCCCGACCCCTAACCCTAACCCTAATCCTAACCCTAACCCTAACCCGAACCCTAACCCTATCCCTAACCCGAAGCCTAACCCGAACCCTAACCCTAACCCTAACCCGAACCCTCACCCGAACCCTAACCCTAACCCTAACCCGAACTCTAACCCTAACCCGAACCCTAACACGAACCCTAACCCTAACCATAACACGAACCCTAACCCTAACCCTAACCCTAACCCTAACCCGAACCCTAACCCTAACCCTAACCCTAACCCTAACCCTAACCCGATTCCTAACCCTAACCCTAACCCGAACCCTAACCCTAAACCTAACCCTAACCCTAACCCGAACCCGAACCCTAACACTAACCCTAACCCCTAACCCTAACCTTAAACCTAACCCTAACACGAACCCTAACCCTAACCCTAACCCTAACCCGAACCCGAACTCTAACCCGAACCCTACCCCTAACCCTAATCCGAACGCTAACCCTACCCCTAACCCTAAACCTAACCCGAAACCGAACCCTAACCCGAACCCGAACCCAAACCCTAACAATAACATGAACCCTAACCCTAACCCGAACCCTAACCCTAACCCGAAACCTAACCCTAACCCTAAGCCGAACCCGAACCCGAACCCTAACCCTAACCCGAAACCGAACCCTAACCCTAACCCGAACCCGAACCCTAACACTAACACGAACCTTAACCCTAACCCGAACCCTAACCCTAACCCTAACCCTAACCCGAAACCTAAACCGAACCCTAACCCGAACCCTAACCCTAACCCTCACCCGAACCCTAACCCGAACCCTAACCCTAACCCTAACCCGAACCCTAACCCTAACACTAACCCTAAACCCTAACCTTAACCCTAACCCTAAACCTAAACCTAAAACCTAACCCTAACCCTAACCCTAACCCTAACCCTAACCCGAACCCTAACCCTAACCCTAACCCGAACCCTAACCCTAATTCTAACCCTAACCCTAACCCGAACCCTAACCCTAACCCTAACACTAACCCCTAACCCTAACACGAACCCTAACCCTAACCCTAAACCTAACCCCAACCCGAACCCTAACCCTAACCCTAACGCTAACCCTAACCCTAACCCGAACCCTAACCCTAACCCGAACCCGAACCCGAACCCTAACCCTAAACCGAAAGCTAACCCTAACCCTAACCCTAACCCGAACCCTAACCCAAACCCGAACGCTATCCCGAACCCGAACCCTAACCCTAACCCGAACCCGATCCCTAACCCTAACCCGAACCCTAACCCTAACCCTAAACCGAACCCTATCCCGAACCCTATCCCGAACCCTAACCCGAAGCCTAACGTGAACCCTAACCCTAACCCTAACCCGAACCCTAACCCGAACCCTAACCCGAACCCTAACCCGAACCCTAAACCGAACCCTAACCCTAACCCTAACCCGATCCCTAAACCTAACCCTAACCCGAGCCCTAAACCGAACACGAACCCTAAACCGAACCCTAACCAGATCCCTAAAACTAACCCTAACCCGAGCCCTAAACCCGAAACATAACCCTAACCCTAAACCTAACCCGAACCCTAACCCTAACCTTAACCTGAAACCTAACCCCTAACCCTAACCCGAACCCTAACCCAAACCCTAACCCGAACCCTAACCCGAACCCTAACGTGAACCCTAACCCTAACCCTAACCCGAACCCTAACCCGAACCCTAACCCTAACCCTAACCCGATCCCTAAACCTAACCCTAACCCGAGCCCTAAACCGAACACGAACCCTAACCCTAACCCGAACCCGAACCCGAACCCTAACCGTAACCCGAACCCTAAACCTAACCCTAAACCGAACCCTAACCCAAACACGAACCCTAACCCGAAACCGAACCCTAACCCTAACCCGAATCCGTAACCTAACCCGAAAACTAACCCTAACCCTAACCCGAACCCTAACCCTAACGCTAACCCGAACCCTAACCCAAACCTAACCCGAATCCTAAACCTAACCCTAACCCGAACCCTAACCCGAACCCTAACCCGAACCCGAACCCGAACCCTAACCCTAAACCTAACCCGAAATCTAACCCGAACCCTAACCCGAAGCCTAACCCTAACCCGAACCCTAAACCTAACCCTAACCCGAATCCTAACCCTAACCCTAACCCGAACCCTAAACCTAACACTAACCCTAACCCTAACTCGAACCCTTAACCGAACCCTAACCCGAACCCTATCCCGAACCCTAACCCGAACCCTAACCCTAACCATAACCCTAAACCTAATCATAACCCGAACCCTAACCCTAACTCTAATCCGAACCCTAACCCTAAACCTAACCCGAACCCGAAACCTAACCCTAAACCTAAACCTAACCCTAACCCTAACCCTAACCCTAACCCTAACCCGAACACTAACGCTAACCCTAACACGAATCCTAAACCGAACCCTAACCCTAACACGAACCCTAACCCTAACCCTAACCCTAACCCGAACCCTAACCCGAACCCCTAACACTAACCCTAACCCTAACCCGATCCCTAACCCTAACCCGAACCCTAACCCGAACCCTAACCCTAACCCGAACCCTAAACCGAACCCTAACCCGAACCCTAACCCGAACCCTAACCCTAACCCTAAACCAAACCGTAACCCGAACCCTTACCCTAAACCGAACCCTAAACCTAACCCTAACAGAAATCGTAACCCGAAACCTAACCCTAACCCTAACCCTAATCCGAACCCTAACCCTAACCCTAACCCGAACCCTAACCCCTAACCCGAACCCGAACCCGAACCCTAACCTGAACCCGAACACAAACCCTACACCGAACCCGACCCAAAACCATAACCCTAACCCTAAACCGAACCCTAACCCTAACACTAACCCTAACGCGAACCCTAACCCTAACCCTAACCCTAACCCGAACCCGAACCCAAATCTAACCCGAACCCTAACCCGAACCCTAACCCAAACCCGAACCCTAACCCGAAACCTAACCCAAACCCTAACCCGAACCCGAAACTTAACGCGATCCCGAACCCTAACCCGAACCCGAACCCGAACTAGAACCCTAACCCGAACCCGAAACCTAACCCTAAACCTAACCCTAACCCTAACCCTAACCCGAAACCTAAACCGAACCCTAACCCGAATCCTAAACCGAAACCTAACCCGAAACCTAGCCCGAACCCGAACCCTAACCCTAACCCTAACCCGAACCCGAACCCTAACCCTAACCCTAACCCTAACCCGAACCCGAACCCTATCCCTAACCCGAACCCAAACCCTACACCGAACCCGAACCCAAACCATAACCCTAACACTAACCCGAACCAGAACCAGAACCCGAACCCTAGCCCGAAACCGAACCCTAACCCTAACCCGAACCCTAACCCTAACCCGAACCCTAAACCGAACGCTAACCCGAATCCTAAACCGAAACCTAACCCGAACCCTAACCCTAACCCTAACCCGAATCCTAACCCTAACCCCGAACCCGAAACCTAACTCTAACCCTAACCCTAACCCGAACCCTAACCCTAACCCTAACCCGAACCCTAACCCTAACCCTAACCTTAACCCGAACCCTAACCCTAACCCGAACCCTAACCTTAACCCTAACCCGAACCCTAATCCGAACCCTAACCCGAACCGTAACCCTAACCCTAACCCGAACCCTAAGCCTAACACTAACACTAACCCTAACCCTAACCCGAACACTAACACTAACCCTAACCCGAACCCTAACCCTAACCCTAACCCGAACCCGAACCCTAACCCTAACCCGAACCCTAACCCTAACCATAACCCGAACCCTAACCCTAACCCGAACCCTAAACCTAACCCGAACCCAAACCCGAACCCTAACCCTAACCCTAACCCGAACCCTAACCCGAACCCTAAACCGAACCCTAACCCTAACCCTATCACGAACCCTAAACCGAACCCTAACCCTAACCCTAAACTGAACTCTAACCCTAACCCGAACCCTAACCCGAACCCTAACCCTAACCATAACCCGAACCCTAACCCTAACCCTAACCCGAACCCTAACTCTAACCCTAACCCGAACCCTAACCCTAACCCTAACCCAAAACCTAACCCGAACACTAACCCTAACCCTAAACCTAACCCTAACCCTAACCTGAAACCTAACCCTTTCCCGAACCCTAACCCTCACCCTTACCCTAACTCCTAACCCTAACACTAACCCTAACCCTAAAACCTAACCCTAACCCGAACCCTAACCCTAACCCTAACCCTAACCCTAATCCGAACCCTAACCCTAAACCTAACTCTAACACTAAACCTAACCCTAACCCGAACCCTAACCCGAACCCTAACCCTAACCCTAAACCTAACCCTAACCCTAACCTGAACCCTAACCCTAACCAGAACCCTAACCCTAACTGTAACCCTAACCCCTAACCCTAAACCTAACTCTAACCCTAAACCTAACCCTAACCCGAACCCTAACCCTAACCCTAACCCTAACCCTAATCCGAACCCTAACCCTAAACCTAACTCTAACCCTAAACCTAACCCTAACCCGAACCCTAACCCGAACCCTAACCCTAACCCGAACCCTAACCCTAATCCTAACCCGAACCCTAACCCGAAACCTAACCCTAACCCTAACCCTAACCCTAAACCTAACCCGAACCCTAACCCTAACCCTAACCGGAACCCTAACCCTAACCCTAATCCGAACCCGAACCCTAACCCCTTACCCGAATCCTAGCCCTAACCCGAACCCTAACCCGAACACTAACCCTAACCCTACCACGAACCCGAACCCTAACCCTAACGCTAACCCTAACCCGAACCCTAACCCGAACAGTAACCCTAACACTAACCTGAACACTAACCCCTAACCCTAAACCGAACCCGAACTCTAACCCAAACCCTAACCCGAACCCTAACCCGAACCCTAAACCGAACCCTAACCCGAACCCTAACCCTAACCCTAACCCTAACCGAACCCTAACCCTAACCCGAACCCAAACCCGAACCCTAACCCTAACCCTAACCCGAAACCTAACCCGAACCCTAAACCGAACCCTAACCCGAACCCTAACCCGAACCCTAACCCGAACCCTAACCCTAACCCTAACCCGAACCCTAACCGGAACCCTAACCCTAACCATAACCCGAACCCTAACCCTAATCCTAACCCTACCCGAATCCTAACCCTAACCCTAACCCTAACCCTAACACTAACCCTAACCCTAAAACCTAACCCTAACCCGAACACTAACCCTAACCCTAACCCTAATCCGAACCATAACCCTAAACCTAACTCTAACACTAAACTTAACCCTAACCCGAACCCTAACCCGAACACTAACCCTAACCCTAAACCTAACCCTAACCTTAACCTGAACACTAACCCTAACCCGAACCCTAACCCTAACCGTAACCCTAACCCCTAACCCTAAACCTAACTCTAACACGAAACCTAACCCTAACCCTAACCCTAACCCGAACCCTAACCCTAACCTGAACCCTAACCCTAATCCTAACCCGAACCCTAACCCGAAACCTAACCCTAACCCTAACCCTAACCCGAACCCTAACCCTAACACTAACCGGAACCCTAACCCTAACCCTAATCCGAACCCGAACCCTAACCCCTTACCCGAATCCTATCCCTAACCCGAACCCTAACCCGAACACTAACCCTAACCCTAACCCCGAACCCGAACCCTAACCCTAACGCTAACCCTAACCCGAACCCTAACCCGAGCCGTAACCCTAACCCTAACCTGAACACTAACCCCTAACCCTAACCCGAACCTGAACCCTAACCCAAAACCTAACCCGAACCCTAACCCGAAACCTAAACCGAACCCTAACCCGAACCCTAACCCTAACCCTAACCCGAACCCTAACCCTAACCCGACCCCAAACCCGAACCCTAACCCTAACCCTAACCCGAACCCGAAACCCAACCCTAACCCGAACCCTAACCCTAACCCTAACACGAACCCTAACCAGAACCCTAACCCTAACCCTAACCCGAACTCTAACCCTAACCCGAACCCTAACCCGAACCCTAACCCTAACCCTAACCCGAACCCTAACCCTAACCCTAACCCTAACGCGAACACTAACCCTAACACTAAACCTAACACCTAACCCTAACACTAACCCTAACCCTAAAACCTAACCCTAACCCGAACCCTAACCCTAACTTAACCCTAATCCGAACCCTAACCCTAAACCTAACTCTAACACTAAACCTAACCCTAACCCGAACCCTAACCCGAACCCTAACCCTAACCCTAAACCTAACCCTAACCCTAACTTGAACCCTAACCCTAACCCGAACCCTAACCCTAAACCTAACCCTAACCCCTAACCCTAAACCTAACTCTAACCCTAAACCTAACCCTAACCCGAACCCTAACCCTAACCCTAAGCCTAACCCTAATCCGAACCCTAACCCTAAACCTAACTCTAACACTAAACCTAACCCTAACCCGAACCCTAACCCGAATCCTAACCCTAACCCTAAACCTAACCCTAAACCTAACATGAACCCTAACGCTAACCCGAACCCTAACCCTAAACTTAACCCTAACCCCTAACCCTAAACCTAACTCTATCCCTAAACCTAACCCTAACCCGAACCCTAAACCTAACCCTAACCCTAATCCGAACCCTAACCCTAAACCTAACTCTAACCCTAAACCTAACCCTAACCCGAACCCTAACCCGAACCCTAACCCTAACCATAACCCTAACCCTAACCCTAACCCGAACCCTAACCCTAACCCTAACCCGAACCCTAACCCTAACCCTAACCTTAACCCGAACCCTAACCCTAACCCGAACCCTAACCTTAACCCTAACCCGAACCCTAATCCGAACCCTAACCCGAACCGTAACCCTAACCCTAACCCGAACCCTAAGCCTAACCCTAACACTAACCCTAACCCTAACCCGAACACTAACACTAACCCTAACCCGAACCCTAACCCTAACCCTAACCCGAACCCGAACCCTAACCCCTTACTCGAATCCTAACCCTAACCCGAACCCTAACAATAACCCTAACACCAAACCCGAACCCTAAACTTAACCCTAACCCGAACCGTAACCCGAAACCTAACACGAACCCGAACCCTAATCCTAACCCGAACCCGAAACCGAACCCTAAACCTAAACCTAACCTGAACCCTAACCCTAACCCGAACCCTAACCCTAACCCTAACCCGAACCCTAACCCTAACCCGAACCCTAACCCTAACCCTAACCCTAATCCGAACCCTAAACCTAATCCGAACCCTAACCCTAAACCTAACCCGAACCCTAACCCTAACCCTAACCCGAACCCTAACCGTAAACCGAACCCTAATCCTAACCCTAACCCTAACCCTAACCCGAACCCTAACACTAACCCTAACCCGAACCCTAACACGAACCCTAAACCGAACCCTAACCCTAACACGAACCCGAACCCGAACCCTAACCCGAACCCTAACCCTAACACTAACCCTAACCCGAACCTGAACCCTAACCCTAACCCTAACCCTAACCCTAACCCGAACCCGAACCTTAACCCTAACCCGATCCCTAACCCGAACCAAACCCTAACCCGAACCCGAACCCTAACCCGAACCCTAACCCTAACCCGAACCCTAACCCGAACCCTAACCCGAAACTTAACCCGAACCCGAACCCTAACCCTAACCCGAACCCGAACCCGAACCCGATCCCTAACCCGAACCCGAACCCTAAACCTAACCCTAACCCGAACCCTAACCCTAACACGAACCTTAAACCTAACCCGAACCCTAGGCCGAACCCGAAACCTAACCCTAACCCTAACCCGAACCCTAACCCTAACCCTAACCCTAACCCTAACCCTAACCTGAACCCGAACCCTAACCCTAACCCGAACCCAAACCCTACCCCGAACCCGAACCCAAACCATAACCCTAACCCTAACCCGAACCCTAACCCTAACCCTAACCCTAACCATAACGCGAATCCTAAACCTAACCCGAACCCTAACCCGAACCCGAAACCTAACCCTAACCCGAACCCTAACCAGAACTCTAACCCGAACCCGAACCCTAACCCGAACCCTAACCCGAACCCTAACCCGCACCCGAACCTTAACCCGAATCCGAACCCGAACCCTAACACGAACCCGAACCCGAACCCGAACCCTAACCCGAACCCGAAACCTAACCCTAAACCTAACCCTAACCCTAAACCTAACCCTAACCCGAAACCGAACCCTAAACCTAAACCGATCCCTAACACGAACCCTAACCCTAACCCTAACCCTAAACCTAACCCGAACCCTAACCCTAACCCGAACCCTAACCCTAACCCTAACCCGAACCCTAACACGAACCCCTAACCCTAACCCTAACCCTAACCCTAACCCTAACCCTAACCCGAACCCTAACCCTAACCCGAACCCTAAACCGAACCCTAACCCGAATCCTAAACCGAACCCTAACCCGAACCCTAACCCTTACCCTAACCCGAATCCTAACCCTAACCCCGAACCCGAATCCTAACCCTAACCCTAACCCTAACCCGAACCCTAACCCTAACCCTAACCCTAAACCGAACCCTAACCCTAATGCTAACCTTAACCCGAACCCTAACCCTAACCCGAACCCTAACCTTAACCCTAACCCGAACCGTAATCCGAACCCTAACCCGAACCGTAACCCTATCCCTAACCCTAACCCTAACCCTAACCCGAACCCTAACCCTAACCCTAACCCGAACCGTAACCCGAACCCTAACCCTAAGCCTAACCCTAACACTAACCCTAACCCGAACCCTAACCCTAACCCTAACCCGATCCCTAACACCTAACCCGAACCCGAACCCGAACCCTAACCTGAACCCGAACCCAAACCCTACCCCGAACCCGAACCCAAACCATAACCCTCACCCTAACACGAACCCTAACCCTAAACCTAACCCTAACCATAACGCGAACCCTAACCCTAACCAAAACCCTAAACCGAACCCGAACCCTAACCCTAACCTGAACCCTAACCCGAACCGTAACCCGAACCCGAACCCTATCCCGAACCCTAACCCGAAACCTAACCCGAACCCGAACCTTAACCCGAACCCGAACCCGAACCCTAACACGAACCCGAACCCGAACCCGAAACCGAACCCGAAACCTAACCCTAAACCTAAACCTAACCCTATCCCTAACCCTATCCCGAAATCGAACCCTAACACTAACCCGATCCCTAACACCACCCTAACCCTAACCCTAACCCTACCCCGAACCCGAACCCTAACCCTAACCCTAACCCTAACCCGAACCCTAACCCTAAACATAACCTGAACCCTAACCCTAACCCGAACCCTAAACCTAACCCGAACCCAAACCCGAACCCTAACCCTAACCCTAACCCGAACCCTAACCCGAACCCTAAACCGAACCCTAACCCTAACCCTAACACGAACCCTAAACCGAACCCTAACCCTAAACCTAAACTGAACTCTAACCCTAACCCGAACCCTAACCCGAACCCTAACCCTAACCATAACCCGAACCCTAAACCTAACCCTAACCCTAACCCGAACCCTAACTCTAACCCTAACCCGAACCCTAACCCTAACCCTAACCCAAACCCTAACCCGAACACTAACCCTAACCCTAAACCTAACCCTAACCCTAACCTGAAACCTAACCCTTTCCCGAACCCTAACCCTGACCCTTACCCTAACCCCTAACCCTAACACTAACCCTAACCCTAAACCTAACCCTAACCTTAACCTGAACACTAACCCTAACCCGAACCCTAACCCTAACCGTAACCCTAACCCCTAACCCTAAACCTAACTCTAACACTAAACCTAACCCTAACCCTAACCCTAACCCGAACCCTAACCCTAACCTGAACCCTAACCCTAATCCTAACCCGAACCCTAACCCGAAACCTAACCCTAACCCTAACCCTAACCCTAACCCGAACCCTAACCCTAACCCTAACCGGAACCCTAACCCTAACCCTAATCCGAACCCGAACCCTAACCCCTTACCCGAATCCTATCCCTAACCCGAACCCTAACCCGAACACTAACCCTAACCCTAACCCCGAACCCGAACCCTAACCCTAACGCTAACCCTAACCCGAACCCTAACCCGAGCCGTAACCCTAACCCTAACCTGAACACTAACCCCTAACCCTAACCCGAACCTGAACCCTAACCCAAAACCTAACCCGAACCCTAACCCGAAACCTAAACCGAACCCTAACCCGAACCCTAACCCTAACCCTAACCCGAACCCTAACCCTAACCCGACCCCAAACCCGAACCCTAACCCTAACCCTAACCCGAACCCGAAACCTAACCCTAACCCGAACCCTAACCCTAACCCTAACACGAACCCTAACCAGAACCCTAACCCTAACCCTAACCCGAACTCTAACCCTAACCCGAACCCTAACCCGAACCCTAACCCTAACCCTAACCCGAACCCTAACCCTAACCCTAACCCTAACCCGAACACTAACCCTAACACTAAACCTAACACCTAACCCTAACACTAACCCTAACCCTAAAACCTAACCCTAACCCGAACCCTAACCCTAACCCTAACCCTAATCCGAACCCTAACCCTAAACCTAACTCTAACACTAAACCTAACCCTAACCCGAACCCTAACCCGAACCCTAACCCTAACCCTAAACCTAACCCTAACCCTAACTTGAACCCTAACCCTAACCCGAACCCTAACCCTAAACCTAACCCTAACCCCTAACCCTAAACCTAGCTCTAACCCTAAACCTAACCCTAACCCGAACCCTAACCCTAACCCTAAGCCTAACCCTAATCCGAACCCTAACCCTAAACCTAACTCTAACACTAAACCTAACCCTAACCCGAACCCTAACCCGAATCCTAACCCTAACCCTAAACCTAACCCTAACCCTAACATGAACCCTAACGCTAACCCGAACCCTAACCCTAAACTTAACCCTAACCCCTAACCCTAAACCTAACTCTATCCCTAAACCTAACCCTAACCCGAACCCTAAACCTAACCCTAACCCTAATCCGAACCCTAACCCTAAACCTAACTCTAACCCTAAACCTAACCCTAACCCGAACCCTAACCCGAACCCTAACCCTAACCATAACCCTAACCCTAACCCTAACCCGAACCCTAACCCTAACCCTAACCCGAACCCTAACCCTAACCCGAACCCTAACCTTAACCCTAACCCGAACCCTAATCCGAACCCTAACCCGAACCGTAACCCTAACCCTAACCCGAACCCTAAGCCTAACCCTAACACTAACCCTAACCCTAACCCGAACACTAACACTAACCCTAACCCGAACCCTAACCCTAACCCTAACCCGAACCCGAACCCTAACCCCTTACTCGAATCCTAACCCTAACCCGAACCCTAACAATAACCCTAACACCAAACCCGAACCCTAAACTTAAACCTAACCCGAACCGTAACCCGAAACCTAACACGAACCCGAACCCTAATCCTAACCCGAACCCGAAACCGAACCCTAAACCTAAACCTAACCTGAACCCTAACCCTAACCCGAACCCTAACCCTAACCCTAACCCGAACCCTAACCCTAACCCGAACCCTAACCCTAACCCTAACCCTAATCCGAACCCTAAACCTAATCCGAACCCTAACCCTAAACCTAACCCGAACCCTAACCCTAACCCTAACCCGAACCCTAACCGTAAACCGAACCCTAATCCTAACCCTAACCCTAACCCTAACCCGAACCCTAACACTAACCCTAACCCGAACCCTAACACGAACCCTAAACCGAACCCTAACCCTAACACGAACCCGAACCCGAACCCTAACCCGAACCCTAACCCTAACACTAACCCTAACCCGAACCTGAACCCTAACCCTAACCCTAACCCTAACCCTAACCCTAACCCGAACCCGAACCTTAACCCTAACCCGATCCCTAACCCGAACCAAACCCTAACCCGAACCCGAACCCTAACCCGAACCCTAACCCTAACCCTAACCCGAACCCTAACCCGAACCCTAACCCGAAACTTAACCCGAACCCGAACCCTAACCCTAACCCGAACCCGAACCCGATCCCTAACCCGAACCCGAACCCTAAACCTAACCCTAACCCGAACCCTAACCCTAACACGAACCTTAAACCTAACCCGAACCCTAGCCCGAACCCGAAACCTAACCCTAACCCTAACCCGAACCCTAACCCTAACCCTAACCCTAACCCTAACCCTTACCTGAACCCGAACCCTAACCCTAACCCGAACCCAAACCCTACCCCGAACCCGAACCCAAACCATAACCCTAACCCTAACCCGAACCCTAACCCTAACCCTAACCCTAACCATAACGCGAATCCTAAACCTAACCCGAACCCTAACCCGAACCCGAACCCTAACCCTAACCCGAACCCTAACCAGAACTCTAACCCGAACCCGAACCCTAACCCGAACCCTAACCCGAACCCTAACCCGAACCCGAACCTTAACCCGAATCCGAACCCGAACCCTAACACGAACCCGAACCCGAACCCGAACCCTAACCCGAACCCGAAACCTAACCCTAAACCTAACCCTAACCCTAAACCTAACCCTAACCCGAAACCGAACCCTAAACCTAAACCGATCCCTAACACGAACCCTAACCCTAACCCTAACCCTAAACCTAACCCGAACCCTAACCCTAACCCGAACCCTAACCCTAACCCTAACCCGAACCCTAACACGAACCCCTAACCCTAACCCTAACCCTAACCCGAACCCTAACCCTAACCCGAACCCTAACCCTAACCCGAACCCTAAACCGAACCCTAACCCGAATCCTAAACCGAACCCTAACCCGAACCCTAACCCTTACCCTAACCCGAATCCTAACCCTAACCCCGAACCCGAATCCTAACCCTAACCCTAACCCTAACCCGAACCCTAACCCTAACCCTAACCCTAACCCGAACCCTAACCCTAATGCTAACCTTAACCCGAACCCTAACCCTAACCCGAACCCTAACCTTAACCCTAACCCGAACCGTAATCCGAACCCTAACCCGAACCGTAACCCTATCCCTAACCCTAACCCTAACCCTAACCCGAACCCTAACCCTAACCCTAACCCGAACCGTAACCCGAACCCTAACCCTAAGCCTAACCCTAACACTAACCCTAACCCGAACCCTAACCCTAACCCTAACCCGATCCCTAACACCTAACCCGAACCCGAACCCGAACCCTAACCTGAACCCGAACCCAAACCCTACCCCGAACCCGAACCCAAACCATAACCCTCACCCTAACACGAACCCTAACCCTAAACCTAACCCTAACCATAACGCGAACCCTAACCCTAACCAAAACCCTAACCCGAACCCGAACCCTAACCCTAACCCGAACCCTAACCCGAACCGTAACCCGAACCCGAACCCTATCCCGAACCCTAACCCGAAACCTAACCCGAACCCGAACCTTAACCCGAACCCGAACCCGAACCCTAACACGAACCCGAACCCGAACCCGAAACCGAACCCGAAACCTAACCCTAAACCTAAACCTAACCCTATCCCTAACCCTATCCCGAAATCGAACCCTAACACTAACCCGATCCCTAACACCACCCTAACCCTAACCCTAACCCTACCCCGAACCCGAACCCTAACCCTAACCCTAACCCTAACCCGAACCCTAACCCTAAACATAACCCGAACCCTAACCCTAACCCGAACCCTAAACCTAACCCGAACCCAAACCCGAACCCTAACCCTAACCCTAACCCGAACCCTAACCCGAACCCTAAACCGAACCCTAACCCTAACCCTAACACGAACCCTAAACCGAACCCTAACCCTAAACCTAAACTGAACTCTAACCCTAACCCGAACCCTAACCCGAACCCTAACCCTAACCATAACCCGAACCCTAACCCTAACCCTAACCCTAACCCGAACCCTAACTCTAACCCTAACCCGAACCCTAACCCTAACCCTAACCCAAACCCTAACCCGAACACTAACCCTAACCCTAAACCTAACCCTAACCCTAACCTGAAACCTAACCCTTTCCCGAACCCTAACCCTCACCCTTACCCTAACCCCTAACCCTAACACTAACCCTAACCCTAAAACCTAACCCTAACCCGAACCCTAACCCTAACACTAACCCTAACCCTAATCCGAACCCTAACCCTAAACCTAACTCTAACCCTAAACCTAACCCTAACCCTAACCCTAACCCTAACCGGAACCCTAACCCTAACCCTAATCCGAACCCGAACCCTAACCCCTTACCCGAATCCTAGCCCTAACCCGAACCCTAACCCGAACACTAACCCTAACCCTACCACGAACCCGAACCCTAACCCTAACGCTAACCCTAACCCGAACCCTAACCCGAACAGTAACCCTAACCCTAACCTGAACACTAACCCTTAACCCTAAACCGAACCCGAACTCTAACCCAAACCCTAACCCGAACCCTAACCCGAACCCTAAACCGAACCCTAACCCGAACCCTAACCCTAACCCTAACCCTAACCGAACCCTAACCCTAACCCGAACCCAAACCCGAACCCTAACCCTAACCCTAACCCGAAACCTAACCCGAACCCTAACCCGAACCCTAACCCGAACCCTAACCCGAACCCTAACCCGAACCCTAACCCTAACCCTAACCCGAACCCTAACCGGAACCCTAACCCTAACCATAACCCGAACCCTAACCCTAATCCTAACCCTACCCGAATCCTAACCCTAACCCTAACCCTAACCCTAACACTAACCCTAACCCTAAAACCTAACCCTAACCCGAACACTAACCCTAACCCTAACCCTAATCCGAACCATAACCCTAAACCTAACTCTAACACTAAACTTAACCCTAACCCGAACCCTAACCCGAACACTAACCCTAACCCTAAACCTAACCCTAACCTTAACCTGAACACTAACCCTAACCCGAACCCTAACCCTAACCGTAACCCTAACCCCTAACCCTAAACCTAACTCTAACACTAAACCTAACCCTAACCCTAACCCTAACCCGAACCCTAACCCTAACCTGAACCCTAACCCTAATCCTAACCCGAACCCTAACCCGAAAACTAACCCTAACCCTAACCCTAACCCGAACCCTAACCCTAACCCTAACCGGAACCCTAACCCTAACCCTAATCCGAACCCGAACCCTAACCCCTTACCCGAATCCTATCCCTAACCCGAACCCTAACCCGAACACTAACCCTAACCCTAACCCCGAACCCGAACCCTAACCCTAACGCTAACCCTAACCCGAACCCTAACCCGAGCCGTAACCCTAACCATAACCTGAACACTAACCCCTAACCCTAACCCGAACCTGAACCCTAACCCAAAACCTAACCCGAACCCTAACCCGAACCCTAACCCTAACCCAAACTCTAACCCTAACCCGAACCCTAACCCGAACCCTAACCCTAACCCGACCCCAAACCCGAACCCTAACCCTAACCCTAACCCGAACCCGAAACCTAACCCTAACCCGAACCCTAACAATAACCCTAACACGAACCCTAACCAGAACCCTAACCCTAACCCTAACCCAAACTCTAACCCTAACCCGAACCCTAACCCGAACCCTAACCCTAACCCGAACCCTAACCCTAACCCTAACCCTAACCCGAACACTAACCCTAACACTAAACCTAACACCTAACCCTAACACTAACCCTAACCCTAAAACCTAACCCTAACCCGAACCCTAACCCTAACCCTAACCCTAATCCGAACCCTAACCCTAAACCTAACTCTAACACTAAACCTAACCCTAACCCGAACCCTAACCCGAACCCTAACCCTAACCCTAAACCTAACCCTAACCCTAACTTGAACCCTAACCCTAACCCGAACCCTAACCCTAAACCTAACCCTAACCCCTAACCCTAAACCTAACTCTAACCCTAAACCTAACCCTAACCCGAACACTAACCCTAACCCTAAGCCTAACCCTAATCCGAACCCTAACCCTAAACCTAACTCTAACACTAAACCTAACCCTAACCCGAACCCTAACCCGAATCCTAACCCTAACCCTAAACCTAAACCTAACCCTAACCTGAACCCTAACGCTAACCCGAACCCTAACCCTAAACTTAACCCTAACCCCTAACCCTAAACCTAACTCTATCCCTAAACCTAACCCTAACCCGAACCCTAACCCTAACCCTAACCCTAATCCGAACCCTAACCCTAAACCTAACTCTAACCCTAAACCTAACCCTAACCCGAACCCTAACCCGAACCCTAACCCTAACCCTAACCCTAACCCTAACCCTAACCCTAACCCGAACCCTAACCCTAACCCTAACCGGAACCCTAACCCTAACCCTAATCCGAACCCGAAACCTAACACCTTACCCGAATCCTAGCCCTAACCCGAACCCTAACCCGAACACTAACCCTAACCCTTACCATGAACCCGAAACCTAACCCTAACGCTAACCCTAACCCGAACCCTAACCCGAACCGTAACCCTAACCCTAACCTGAACACTAACCCCTAACCGTAAACCGAACCCGAACCCTAACCCAAACTCTAACCCGAACCCTAACCCGAACCCTAAACCGAACCCTAACCCGAACCATAACCCTAACCCTAACCCTAACCCTAACCCTAACCGAACCCTAACACTAACCCTAACCCGAACCCTAACCCGAACCCTAACCCTAACCATAACCCGAACCCTAACCCTAACCCTAACCCTAACCCGAACCCTAACCCTAACCCTAACCCTAACCCTAACCCGATTCCTAACCCTAACCCTAACCCGAACCCTAACCCTAACCCTAACCCGAACCCGAAACCTAACCCTAACCCGAACCCTAACCCTAACCCTAACACGAACCCTAACCAGAACCCTAACCCTAACCCTAACACGAACTCTAACCCTAACCCGAACCCTAACCCGAACCCTAACCCTAACCCTAACCCGAACCCTAACCCTAACCCTAACCCTAACCCGAACACTAACCCTAACACTAAACCTAACACCTAACCCTAACACTAACCCTAACCCTAAAACCTAACCCTAACCCGAACCCTAACCCTAACCCTAACCCTAATCCGAACCCTAACCCTAAACCTAACTCTAACACTAAACCTAACCCTAACCCGAACCCTAACCCGAACCCTAACCCTAACCCTAAACCTAACCCTAACACTAACTTGAACCCTAACCCTAACCCGAACCCTAACCCTAAACCTAACCCTAACCCCTAACCCTAAACCTAACTCTAACCCTAAACCTAACCCTAACCCGAACCCTAACCCTAACCCTAAGCCTAACCCTAATCCGAACCCTAACCCTAAACCTAACTCTAACACTAAACCTAACCCTAACCCGAACCCTAACCCGAATCCTAACCCTAACCCTAAACCTAACCCTAACCCTAACATGAACCCTAACGCTAACCCGAACCCTAACCCTAAACTTAACCCTAACCCCTAACCCTAAACCTAACTCTATCCCTAAACCTAACCCTAACCCGAACCCTAACCCTAACCCTAACCCTAATCCGAACCCTAACCCTAAACCTAACTCTAACCCTAAACCTAACCCTAACCCGAACCCTAACCCGAACCCTAACCCTAACCATAACCCTAACCCTAACCCTAACCCGAACCCTAACCCTAACCCTAACCCGAACCCTAACCCTAACCCTAACCTTAACCCGAACCCTAACCCTAACCCGAACCCTAACCTTAACCCTAACCCGAACCCTAATCCGAACCCTAACCCGAACCGTAACCCTAACCCTAACCCGAACCCTAAGCCTAACCCTAACACTAACCCTAACCCTAACCCGAACACTAACACTAACCCTAACCCGAACCCTAACCCTAACCCTAACCCGAACCCGAACCCTAACCCCTTACTCGAATCCTAACCCTAACCCGAACCCTAACAATAACCCTAACACCAAACCCGAACCCTAAACTTAACCCTAACCCGAACCGTAACCCGAAACCTAACACGAACCCGAACCCTAATCCTAACCCGAACCCGAAACCGAACCCTAAACCTAAACCTAACCTGAACCCTAACCCTAACCCGAACCCAAACCCTAACCCTAACCAGAACCCTAACCCTAACCCGAACCCTAACCCTAACCCTAACCCTAATCCGAACCCTAAACCTAATCCGAACCCTAACCCTAAACCTAACCCGAACCCTAACCCTAACCCTAACCCGAACCCTAACCGTAAACCGAACCCTAATCCTAACCCTAACCCTAACCCTAACCCGAACCCTAACACTAACCCTAACCCGAACCCTAACACGAACCCTAAACCGAACCCTAACCCTAACACGAACCCGAACCCGAACCCTAACCCGAACCCTAACCCTAACACTAACCCTAACCCGAACCTGAATCCTAACCCTAACCCTAACCCTAAACCTAACCCGAACCCGAACCCGAACCTTAACCCTAACCCGATCCCTAACCCGAACCAAACCCTAACACGAACCCGAACCCTAACCCGAACACTAACCCTAACCCGAACCCTAACCCGAACCCTAACCCGAACCTTAACCCGAACCCGAACCCTAACCCTAACCCGAACCCGAACCCGAACCCGATCCCTAACCCGAACCCGAACCCTAAACCTAACCCTAACCCGAACCCTAACCCTAACACGAACCTTAAACCTAACCCGAACCCTAGCCCGAACCCGAAACCTAACCCTAACCCTAACCCGAACCCTAACCCTAACCCTAACCCTAACCCTAACCCTAACCTGAACCCGA
>JAVLSZ010000047.1:2752500-2805000 GCA_032313775.1 Urocyon cinereoargenteus | reverse complement strand
TAACCTGAACACTAACCCTTAACCCTAAACCGAACCCGAACTCTAACCCAAACCCTAACCCGAACCCTAACCCGAACCCTAAACCGAACCCAAACCCGAACCCTAACCCTAACCCTAACCCTAACCGAACCCTAACCCTAACCCGAACCCAAACCCGAACCCTAACCCTAACCCTAACCCGAAACCTAACCCGAACCCTAACCCGAACCCTAACCCGAACCCTAACCCGAACCCTAACCCGAACCCTAACCCTAACCCTAACCCGAACCCTAACCGGAACCCTAACCCTAACCATAACCCGAACCCTAACCCTAATCCTAACCCTACCCGAATCCTAACCCTAACCCTAACCCTAACCCTAACACTAACCCTAACCCTAAAACCTAACCCTAACCCGAACACTAACCCTAACCCTAACCCTAATCCGAACCATAACCCTAAACCTAACTCTAACACTAAACTTAACCCTAACCCGAACCCTAACCCGAACACTAACCCTAACCCTAAACCTAACCCTAACCTTAACCTGAACACTAACCCTAACACGAACCCTAACCCTAACCGTAACCCTAACCCCTAAACCTAAACCTAACTCTAACACTAAACCTAACCCTAACCCTAACCCTAACCCGAACCCTAACCCTAACCTGAACCCTAACCCTAATCCTAACCCGAACCCTAACCCGAAACCTAACCCTAACCCTAACCCTAACCCTAACCCGAACCCTAACCCTAACCCTAACCGGAACCCTAACCCTAACCCTAATCCGAACCCGAACCCTAACCCCTTACCCGAATCCTATCCCTAACCCGAACCCTAACCCGAACACTAACCCTAACCCTAACCCCGAACCCGAACCCTAACCCTAACGCTAACCCTAACCCGAACCCTAACCCGAGCCGTAACCCTAACCATAACCTGAACACTAACCCCTAACCCTAACCCGAACCTGAACCCTAACCCAAAACCTAACCCGAACCCTAACCCGAAACCTAAACCGAACCCTAACCCGAACCCTAACCCTAACCCTAACCCGAACCCTAACCCTAACCCGACCCCAAACCCGAACCCTAACCCTAACCCTAACCCGAACCCGAAACCTAACCCTAACCCGAACCCTAACCCTAACCCTAACACGAACCCTAACCAGAACCCTAACCCTAACCCTAACCCAAACTCTAACCCTAACCCGAACCCTAACCCGAACCCTAACCCTAACCCGAACCCTAACCCTAACCCTAACCCTAACCCGAACACTAACCCTAACACTAAACCTAACACCTAACCCTAACACTAACCCTAACCCTAAAACCTAACCCTAACCCGAACCCTAACCCTAACCCTAACCCTAATCCGAACCCTAACCCTAAACCTAACTCTAACACTAAACCTAACCCTAACCCGAACCCTAACCCGAACCCTAACCCTAAACCTAAACCTAACCCTAACCCTAACTTGAACCCTAACCCTAACCCGAACCCTAACCCTAAACCTAACCCTAACCCCTAAACCTAAACCTAACTCTAACCCTAAACCTAACCCTAACCCGAACACTAACCCTAACCCTAAGCCTAACCCTAATCCGAACCCTAACCCTAAACCTAACTCTAACACTAAACCTAACCCTAACCCGAACCCTAACCCGAATCCTAACCCTAACCCTAAACCTAAACCTAACCCTAACCTGAACCCTAACGCTAACCCGAACCCTAACCCTAAACTTAACCCTAACCCCTAACCCTAAACCTAACTCTATCCCTAAACCTAACCCTAACCCGAACCCTAACCCTAACCCTAACCCTAATCCGAACCCTAACCCTAAACCTAACTCTAACCCTAAACCTAACCCTAACCCGAACCCTAACCCGAACCCTAACCCTAACCCTAACCCTAACCCTAACCCTAACCCGAACCCTAACCCTAACCCTAACCGGAACCCTAACCCTAACCCTAATCCGAACCCGAAACCTAACACCTTACCCGAATCCTAGCCCTAACCCGAACCCTAACCCGAACACTAACCCTAACCCTTACCACGAACCCGAAACCTAACCCTAACGCTAACCCTAACCCGAACCCTAACCCGAACCGTAACCCTAACCCTAACCTGAACACTAACCCCTAACCGTAAACCGAACCCGAACCCTAACCCAAACTCTAACCCGAACCCTAACCCGAACCCTAAACCGAACCCTAACCCGAACCATAACCCTAACCCTAACCCTAACCCTAACCGAACCCTAACACTAACCCTAACCCGAACCCTAACCCGAACCCTAACCCTAACCATAACCCGAACCCTAACCCTAACCCTAACCCTAACCCGAACCCTAACCCTAACCCTAACCCTAACCCTAACCCGATTCCTAACCCTAACCCTAACCCGAACCCTAACCCTAACCCTAACCCGAACCCTAACGCTAACCCTAACCCGAACTCTAACCCTAACCCTAACCTGAACACTAACCCCTAACCGTAAACCGAACCCGAACCCTAACCCAAACTCTAACCCGAACCCTAACCCGAACCCTAAACCGAACCCTAACCCGAACCATAACCCTAACCCTAACCCTAACCCTAACCGAACCCTAACACTAACCCTAACCCGAACCCTAACCCGAACCCTAACCCTAACCATAACCCGAACCCTAACCCTAACCCTAACCCTAACCCGAACCCTAACCCTAACCCTAACCCGAACCCTAACCCTAACCCGATTCCTAACCCTAACCCTAACCCGAACCCTAACCCTAACCCTAACACTAACCCTTACCCTAACCCGAACCTGAACCCTAACCCTAACCCTAACCCCTAACCCTAACCTTAAACCTAAACCTAACCCGAACCCTAACCCTAACCCTAACCCGAACCCGAACCCTAACCCGAACCCTACCCCTAACCCTAATCCGAACGCTAAACCTAACCCTAACCCTAACCCTAACCCGAAACCGAACCCTAACCCTAACACGAACACAAACCCTAACACTAACACGAACCCTAACCCTAACCCGAACCCGAACCCTAACCCTAACCCGAACCCTAACCCTAACCCTAATCCTAACCCTAACCCTAACCCGAACCCTAACCCTATCCCTAACCCGAACCCTAACCCGAATCCTAACCCTAACCCTAACCCGAACCCTAACCCGAACCCTAACCCTAACCCTAACCCGAACTCTAACCCTAACCCGAACCCTAACCCGAACCCTAACCCTAACCATAACCCGAACCCTACCCTAACCCTAACCCTAACCCGAACCCTAACCCTAACCCTAACCCTAACCCTAACCCTAACCCGACTCCTAACCCTAACCCTAACCCGAACACTAACCCTAACCCTAACCCTCACCCTAACCCGAACCCGAACCCGAACCCTAACCCTAACCCTAACCCCTAACCCTAACCTTAAACCTAACCCTAACACGAACCCTAACCCTAACCCTAACCCGAACTCGAACCCTAACCCGAACCCTACCCCTAACCCTAATCCGAACGCTAACCCTAACCCTAACCCTAAACCTAACCCGAAACCGAACCCTAACCCTAACCCGAGCCCAAACCCTAACAATAACACGAACCCTAACCCTAACCCGAACCCTAACCCTAACCCGAAACCTAACCCTAACCCTAAGTCGAACCCGAACCCGAACCCTAACCCTAACCCTAACCCGAAACCGAACCCTAAGCCTAACCCGAACCCGAACCCTAACACTAACACGAACCCTAACCCTAACCCGAACCCGAACCCTAACCCTAAATCTAACCCGAACCCTAACCCGAACCCTAACCCGAACCCTAACCAGAACCCTAACCCTAACCATAACCCGAACCCTAACCCTAACCCTAACCCTACCCGAACCCTAACCCTAACCCTAACACTAACCCTAACACTAACCCTAACCCTAAAACCTAACCCTAACCCGAACACTAACCCTAACCCTAACCCTAATCCGAACCCTAACCCTAAACCTAACTCTAACACTAAACTTAACCCTAACACGAACCCTAACCCGAACACTAACCCTAACCCTAAACCTAACCCTAACCTTAACCTGAACACTAACCCTAACCCGAACCCTAACCCTAACCGTAACCCTAACCCCTAACCCTAAACCTAACTCTAACCCTAAACCTAACCCTAACCCTAACCCTAACCCGAACCCTAACCCTAACCTGAACCCTAACCCTAATCCTAACCCGAACCCTAACCGGAAACCTAACCCTAACCCTAACCCTAACCCTAACCCGAACCCTAACCCTAACCCTAACCGGAACCCTAACCCTAACCCTAATCCGAACCCGAACCCTAACCCCTTACCCGAATCCTATCCCTAACCCGAACCCTAACCCGAACACTAACCCTAACCCTAACCCCGAACCCGAACCCTAACCCTAACGATAACCCTAACTCGAACCCTAACCCGAGCCGTAACCCTAACCCTAACCTGAACACTAACCCCTAACCCTAACCCGAACCCGAACCCTAACCCAAAACCTAACCCGAACCCTAACACGAACCCTAAACAGAACCCTAACCCGAACCCTAACCCTAACCCTAACCCGAACCCTAACCCTAACCCGAACCCAAACCCGAACCCTAACCCTAACCCTAACCCGAACCCTAACCTGAACCCTAACCCGAACCCTAACCCTAACCCTAGCACGAACCCTAACCCGAACCCTAACCCTAACCCTAACCCGAAATCTAACCCTAACCCGAACCCTAACCCGAACCCTAACCCTAACCCTAACCCGAACCCTAACCCTAACCCTAACCCTAACCCGAACACTAAACCTAACCCTAAACCTAACACCTAACCCTAACACTAACCCTAACCCTAAAACCTAACCCTAACCCGAACCCTAACCCTAACCCTAACCCTAACCCTAATCCGAACCCTAACCCTAAACCTAACTCTAACACTAAACCTAACCCTAACCCGAACCCTAACCCGAACCCTAACCCTAACCCTAAACCTAACCCTAACCCTAACTTGAACCCTAACCCTAACCCGAACCCTAACCCTAAACCTAACCCTAACCCCTAACCCTAAACCTAACTCTAACCCTAAACCTAACCCTAACCCGAACCCTAACCCTAACCCTAACCCTAACCCTAATCCGAACCCTAACCCTAAACCTAACTCTAACACTAAACCGAACCCTAACCCGAACCCTAACCCGAATCCTAACCCTTACCCTAAACCTAACCCTAACCCTAACCTGAACCCTAACCCTGACCCGAACCCTAACCCTAAACCTAACCCTAACCCCTAACCCTAAACCTAACTCTAAACCTAAACCTAACCCTAACCCGAACCCTAACCCTAACCCGAACCCTAATCCGAAACCTAACCCTAAACCTAACTCTAACCCTAAACCTAACCCTAACCCGAACCCTAACCCGAACCCTAACCCTAACCCTAACCCTAACCCTAACCCGAACCCTAACCCTAACCCTAACCGGAACCCTAACCCTAACCCTAATCCGAACCCGAACCCTAACACCTTACCCGAATCCTAGCCCTAACCCGAACCCTAACCCGAACACTAACCCTAACCCTTACCACGAACCCGAAACCTAACCCTAACGCTAACCCTAACCCGAGCCCTAACCCGAACCGTAACCCTAACCCTAACCTGAACACTAACCCCTAACCGTAAACCGAACCCGAACCCTAACCCAAACTCTAACCCAAACCCTAACCCGAACCCTAAACCGAACCCTATCCCGAACCATAACCCTAACCCTAACCCTAACCCTAACCGAACCCTAACCCTAACCCTAACCCGAACCCAAACCCGAACCCTAACCCTAACCCTAACCCGAACCCTATCCCGAACCCTAACCCGAACCCTAACCCTAACCCTAACCCGAACCCTAACCCAAACCCTAAACCTAAACCTAACCCGAAATCTAACCCTAACCCGAACCCTAACCCGAACCCTAACCCTAACCATAACCCGAACCCTAACCCTAACCCTAACCCTAACCCGAACCCTAACCCTAAACCTAACCCTAACCCTAACCCTAACCCGATTCCTAACCCTAACCCTAACCCGAACCCTAACCCTAACCCTAACACTAACCCTAACCCTAACACGAACTCGAACCCTAACCCTAACCCTAACCCCTAACCCTAACCTTAAACCTAACCCTAACCCGAACCCTAACCCTAACCCTAACCCTAACCCGAACCCGAACCCTAACCCGAACCCTACCCCTAACCCTAATCCGAACGCTAACCCTAACCCTAACCCTAACCCTAACCCGAAACCGAACCCTAACCCTAACCCGAACCCAAACCCTAACACTAACACGAACCCTAACCCTATCCCAAACCCGAACCCTAACCCTAAACCGAACCCTAACCCTAACCCTAATCCTAACCCTAACCCTAACCCGAACCCTAACCCTATCCCTAACCCGAACCCTAACCCGAACCCTAACCCTAACCCTAACCCGAACCCTAACCCGAACCCTAACCCTAACCCTAACCCGAACTCTAACCCTAACCCGAACCCTAACCCGAACCCTAACCCTAACCATAACCCGAACCCTAACCCTAACCCTAACCCTAACCCGAACCCTAACCCTAACCCTAACCCTAACCCTAACCCCTAACCTTAACCCTAACCCTAAACCTAAACCTAAACCTAAAACCTAACCCTAACCCTAAGCCTAACCCTAATCCTAACCCGAACCCTAACCCTAACCCTAACCCGAACCCTAACCCTAACCCTAACCCTAACCCTAACCCGAACCCTAACCCTAACCCTAACCCTAACCCCTAACCCTAACCCGAACCCTAACCCTAACCCTAAACCTAACCCTAACCCGAACCCTAACCCTAACCCTAACCCTAATCCGAACCCTAACCCTAAACCTAACTCTAACCCTAAACCTAAACCTAACCCGAACCCTAACCCTAACCCGAACCCTAACCCTAATCCTAACCCGAACGCTAACCCGAAACCTAACCCTAACCCTAACCCTAACCCTAACCCGAACCCTAACCGTAAGCCTAACCGGAACCCTAACCCTAACCCTAATCCGAACCCGAACCCTAACCCCTTACCCGAATCCTTGCCCTAATCCGAACCCTAACCCGAACACTAACCCTAATCCTAACCACGAACCCGAACCCTAACCGTAACCCTAACCCTAACCCGAACACTAACCCTAACCCTAAACCTAACACCTAACCCTAACACTAACCCTAACCCTAAAACCTAACCCTAACCCGAACCCTAACCCTAACCCTAACCCTAACCCTAATCCGAACCCTAACCCTAAACCTAACTCTAACACTAAACCTAACCCTAACCCGAACCCTAACCCGAACCCTAACCCTAACCCTAAACCTAACCCTAACCCTAACTTGAACCCTAACCCTAACCCGAACCCTAACCCTAAACCTAACCCTAACCCCTAACCCTAAACCTAACTCTAACCCTAAACCTAACCCTAACCCGAACCCTAACCCTAACCCTAACCCTAACCCTAATCCGAACCCTAACCCTAAACCTAACTCTAACACTAAACCTAACCCTAACCCGAACCCTAACCCGAATCCTAACCCTTACCCTAAACCTAACCCTAACCCTAACCTGAACCCTAACCCTGACCCGAACCCTAACCCTAAACCTAACCCTAACCCCTAACCCTAAACCTAACTCTAAACCTAAACCTAACCCTAACCCGAACCCTAACCCTAACCCGAACCCTAATCCGAAACCTAACCCTAAACCTAACTCTAACCCTACACCTAACCCTAACCCGAACCCTAACCCGAACCCTAACCCTAACCCTAACCCTAACCCTAACCCGAACCCTAACCCTAACCCTAACCGGAACCCTAACCCTAACCCTAATCCGAACCCGAACCCTAACACCTTACCCGAATCCTAGCCCTAACCCGAACCCTAACCCGAACACTAACCCTAACCCTTACCACGAACCCGAAACCTAACCCTAACGCTAACCCTAACCCGAGCCCTAACCCGAACCGTAACCCTAACCCTAACCTGAACACTAACCCCTAACAGTAAACCGAACCCGAACCCTAACCCAAACTCTAACCCAAACCCTAACCCGAACCCTAAACCGAACCCTATCCCGAACCATAACCCTAACCCTAACCCTAACCGAACCCTAACCCTAACCCTAACCCGAACCCAAACCCGAACCCTAACCCTAACCCTAACCCGAACCCTATCCCGAACCCTAACCCGAACCCTAACCCTAAACCTAACCCGAACCCTAACCCAAACCCTAAACCTAAACCTAACCCGAAATCTAACCCTAACCCGAACCGTAACCCGAACCCTAACCCTAACCATAACCCGAACCCTAACCCTAACCCTAACCCTAACCCGAACCCTAACCCTAAACCTAACCCTAACCCTAACCCTAACCCGATTCCTAACCCTAACCCTAACCCGAACCCTAACCCTAACCCTAACACTAACCCTAACCCTAACACGAACTCGAACCCTAACCCTAACCCTAACCCCTAACCCTAACCTTAAACCTAAACCTAACCCGAACCCTAACCCTAACCCTAACCCTAACCCGAACCCGAACCCTAACCCGAACCCTACCCCTAACCCTAATCCGAACGCTAACCCTAACCCTAACCCTAACGCTAACCCGAAACTGAACCCTAACCCTAACCCGAACCCAAACCCTAACACTAACACGAACCCTAACCCTATCCCGAACCCGAACCCTAACCCTAACCCGAACCCTAACCCTAACCCTAATCCTAACCCTAACCCTAACCCGAACCCTAACCCTATCCCTAACCCGAACCCTAACCCGAACCCTAACCCTAACCCTAACCCGAACCCTAACCCGAACCCTAACCCTAACCCTAACCCGAACTCTAACCCTAACCCGAACCGTAACCCGAACCCTAACCCTAACCATAACCCGAACCCTAACCCTAACCCTAACCCTAACCCGAACCCTAACCCTAACCCTAACCCTAACCCTAACCCCTAACCTTAACCCTAACCCTAAACCTAAACCTAAACCTAAAACCTAACCCTAACCCTAAGCCTAACCCTAACCCTAACCCGAACCCTAACCCTAACCCTAACCCGAACCCTAACCCTAACCCTAACCCTAACCCTAACCCGAACCCTAACCCTAACCCTAACCCTAACCCCTAACCCTAACCCGAACCCTAACCCTAACCCTAAACCTAACCCTAACCCGAACCCTAACCCTAACCCTAACCCTAATCCGAACCCTAACCCTAAACCTAACTCTAACCCTAAACCTAAACCTAACCCGAACCCTAACCCTAACCCGAACCCTAACCCTAATCCTAACCCGAACGCTAACCCGAAACCTAACCCTAACCCTAACCCTAACCCTAACCCGAACCCTAACCCTAAGCCTAACCGGAACCCTAACCCTAACCCTAATCCGAACCCGAACCCTAACCCCTTACCCGAATCCTTGCCCTAATCCGAACCCTAACCCGAACACTAACCCTAATCCTAACCACGAACCCGAACCCTAACCCTAACGCTAACCCTAACCCGAACCCTAACCCGAACCGTAACCCTAACCCTCTACCTGAACACTAACCCCTAACCCTAAACCGAACCCGAACCCAAACATGAACCCTATCCCGAATTCGAACCCTAACCCTAACCCGAACCCGAACCCTAACCCTAACCGGAACCCTAACCCCAACCCTAACCCGAACCCTAAACCTAACCCTAACCCGAAACATAACCCTAACCCGAACCCTAACCCGAACCCTAACCCTAACCCTAACCCTAAACCTAACCCTAACCCTAACCCAAACTCTATCCAGAACCCTAACCCTAACCCTAATCCTAACCCGAACCCTAACCCGAACCCTAACCCTATCCCTAACCCGAACCCTAACCCGAACCCTAACCCTAACCCTAACCCGAACCCTAAGCCGAACCCTAACCCTAACCCTAACCCGAACTCTAACCCTAACCCGAACCCTAACCCTATCCCTAACCCGAACCCTAACCCGAACCCTAACCCTAACCCGAACCCGAACCCTAACCCTAACCCTAACCCCTAAACTTAACCCTAACCCTAAACCTAAACCTAAAACCTAACCCTAACCCTAACCCTAACCCTAACCCGAACCCTAACCCTAACCCTAACCCGAACCCTAACACTAAACCCTAACCCGAACCCTAACCCGAACCCTAACCCTAACCCTAACACTAACCCCTAACCCTAACACGAACCCTAACCCTAAACCTAACCCCAACCCGAACCCTAACCCTAACCCTAACGCTAACCCTAACCCTAACCCGAAACCTAACCCTAACCCGATCCCGAACCCGAACCCTAACCCTAAACCGAACACTAACCCTAAACCTAACCCTAACCCGAACCCTAACCCAAACCCGAACGCTATCCCGAACACGAACCCTAACCTTAACCCGAACCCGAACCCTAACCCTAACCCGAACCCTAACCCTAACACTAAACCGAACCCTAACGCTAACCCTAACCCTAACCCGAACCCGAACCCTAACCCTAACCCGAACCCTAACACTAACACGAACCCTAACCCTAACCCGAACCCTAACCCTAACCCTAACCCGAACCCTAAACCGAACCCTAACCCGAACCCTAACCCTAACCCTAACCCGAACCCTAACCCGAACCCTAACCCTAACCCTAACCCGAACCCTAAACCTAACCCTAACCCTAACACCTAACCTTAACCCTAACCCTAAACCTAAACCTAAAGCCTAACCCTAACCCTAACCCTAACCCTATCCCGAACCCGAACCCTAACCCTAACCCTAACCCGAACCCTAACCCTAACCCTAACCAGAACCCTAACCCGAACCCTAACCCTAACCCTAACACTAACCCCTAACCCTAACAGGAACCCTACCCTAACCCTAAACCTAACCCCAACCCGAACCCTAACCCTAACCCTAACGCTAACCCTAACCCTAACCCGAACCCTAACCCTAACCGGAACCCGAACCCGAACCCTAACCCTAAACCGAACCCTAACCCTAACCCTAACCCTAACCCGAACCCTAACCCAAACCCGAACGCTATCCCGAACCCGAACCCTAAACCTAACCCGAACCCGAACCCTAACCCTAACCCGAACCCTAACCCTAACCCTAAACCGAACCCTAACCCGAACCCTATCCCGAACCCTAACCCGAAACCTAACCCAAACCCTAACCCGAACCCTAACCCGAACCCTAACCCTAAACCTAACCCGAACCCTAACCCGAACCCTAAACCTAACCCTAAACCGAACCCTAACCCTAACCCTAACCCAAACCCTAACCCGAAACATAACCCTAGCCCTAACCCTAACCCGAACCCTAACCCTAACCTTAACCTGAACCCTAACCGCTACCCCTAACCCGAACCCTAACACGAACCCTAACCCGAACCCTAACCCGAACCCTAACATGAACCCTAACCCTAACCCTAACCCGAACCCTAACCCGAACCCTAACCAGAACCCTAACCCGAACCCTAAACTGAACCCTAACCCTAACCCTAACCCGAACCCTAAACCTAACCCTAACCCGAGCCCTAAACCGAACACGAACCCTAACCCTAACCTTAACCCGAACCCGAACCCTAACCCTAACCCGAACCCTAAACCTACCCGAACCCTAACCCTAACCCTAACACTAACCCTAACCCGAACCCGAACCCCAACCCTAACCCTAACCCGAACCCTAACCCTTACCCGAAACCTAACCCTAACGCGAACCCGAACCCGAACCCTAACCGTAACCCGAACCCTAACCCTAACGCTAACCCGAACCCTAACCCAACCCTAACCCGAATCCTAAAACTAACCCTAACCCGAAACCTAACCCGAACCCTAACCCGAACCCTAACCCGAACCCTAACCCTAAACCTAAACCGAAATCTAACCCGAACCCTAACCCGAAGCCTAACCCTAACCCGAACCCTAAACCTAACCCTAACCCGAATCCTAACCCTAACCCTAACCCCAACCCTAACCCTAACACTAACCCTAACCCTAACTCGAACCCTTAACCGAACACTAACCCGAACCCTATCCCGAACCCTAACCCGAACCCTAACCCTAACCATAACCCTAAACCTAATCATAACCCGAACCCTAACCCTAACTCTAATCCGAACCCTAACCCTAAACCTAACCCTAACCCGAACCCTAACCCTAAACCTAAACCTAACCCTAACCCTAACCCTAACCCTAACCCTACCCCGAACCCTAACGCTAACCCTAACACGAATCCTAACCCTAACCCTATCCCTAACCTGAACCCTAACCCTAACCCTAACCCTAACCCTAACCCCTAAACCTAACCCGAACCCTAACCCTAACCCTAACCCTAAACATAACCCGAACCCTAACCCAAAGCCGAACCCGAACCCTAACCCTAACCCGAACCCTAACCCTAACCCTAACCTTAACCTGAACCCTGACCCGAACCCGAACCCTAACCCGAACCCGAACACTAACCGTAATCATAACCCCAATCCGAACCCTAACCCGAACCCTAACTCGAACCCTAAACCTAACCCGAACCCTAACCCGAACCCGAACCCTAACCCTAACCCGAACCCGAACCCTAACCCTAACCCGAACCCTAAACCTAACCCGAAACCTAACCCTAAACCTAACCCTAACCCGAACCCGAACCCTAACCCTAAACCTAAACCGAACCTTAACCCTAACCCGAACCCTAACCCTAACCCGAACCCGAACCCGAACCCGAACCCTAACCGTAACCCGAACCCTAAACCTCACCCTAACCCGAACCCTAACCCAAACACGAACCCTAACCCGATCCCGAACCCTAAACCTAAACCGAACCCAAAACCTAACCCGAACCCTAACCCTAAACCTAACCCGAACCCTAAACCGAACCCTAACCCGAAACCTAACCCTAACCCTAACCCGAATCCTAACCCTAACCCTAACCCGAACCCTAACCCGAACCCTAACCATAACCCTAACCCTAACCCAAACCCTAACCCTAACCCTAACCCGAACCCTAACCCTAACCCTAACCCGAACCCTAACCCTAACCATAACCCTAAACCTAACCCTAACCCGAACCCTAACCCTAACCCTAACCCGAACCCTAACCCTAACCCTAACCCTAACCCGAACCCTAACCCTATCCCTAACCCGAACCCTAACCCGAACCCTAACCCTAACGCTAACCCGAACCCTAAGCCGAACCCTAACCCTAACCCTAACCCGAACTCTAACCCTAACCCGAACCCTAACCCTATCCCTAACCCGAACCCTAACCCGAACCCTAACCCTAACCCGAACCCGAACCCTAACCCTAACCCTAACCCCTAACCTTAACCCTAACCCTAAACCTAAACCTAAAACCTAACCCTAACCCTAACCCTAACCCTAACCCGAACCCTAACCCTACCCTAACCCGAACCCTAACCCTAACCCTAACCCGAACCCTAACCCGAACCCTAACCCTAACCCTAACACTAACCCCTAACCCTAACACGAACCCTAACCCTAACCCTAAACCTAACCCCAACCCGAACCCTAACCCTAACCCTAACGCTAACCCTAACCCTAACCCGAACCCGAACCCTAACCCTAACCCGAACCCTAACACTAACACGAACCCTAACCCTAACCCGAACCCTAACCCTAACCCTAACCCGAACCCTAAACCGAACCCTAACCCGAACCCTAACCCTAACCCTAACCCGAACCCTAACCCGAACCCTAACCCTAACCCTAACCCGAACCCTAAACCTAACCATAACCCTAACCCCTAACCTTAACCCTAACCCTAAAACTAAACCTAAAGCATAACCCTAACCCTAACCCTAACCCTAACCCTAACCCGAACACTAACCCTAACCCTAACCCGAACCCTAACCCTAACCCTAACCAGAACCCTAACCCGAACCCTAACCCTAACCCTAACACTAACCCCTAACCCTAACAGGAACCCTACCCTAACCCTAAACCTAACCCCAACCCGAACCCTAACCCTAACCCTAACGCTAACCCTAACCCTAACCCGAACCCTAACCCTAACCCGAACCTGAACCCGAACCCTAACCCTAAACCGAACCCTAAACCTAACCCTAACCTTAACCCGAACCCTAACCCAAACCCGAACGCTATCCCGAACCCGAACCCTAAACCTAACCCGAACCCGAACCCTAACCCTAACCCGAACCCTAACCCTAACCATAAACCGAACCCTAACCCGAACCCTATCCCGAACCCTAACCCGAAACCTAACCCAAACCCTAACCCGAACCCTAACCCGAACCCTAACCCTAAACCTAACCCGAACCCTAACCCGAACCCTAAACCTAACCCTAAACCGAACCCTAACCCTAACCCTAACCCAAACCCTAATCCGAAACATAACCCTAACCCTAACCCGAACCCGAACCCTAACCCTAACCTTAACCTGAACCCTAACCGCTACCCCTAACCCGAACCCTAACCCGAACCCTAACCCGAACCCTAACCCGAACCCTAACATGAACCCTAACCCTAACCCTAACCCGAACCCTAACCCGAACCCTAACCAGAACCCTAACCCGAACCCTAAACCGAACCCTAACCCTAACCCTAACCCGAACCCTAAACCTAACCCTAACCCGAGCCCTAAACCGAACACGAACCCTAACCCTAACCCTAACCCGAACCCGAACCCTAACCCTAACCCGAACCCTAAACCTACCCGAACCCTAACCCTAACCCTAACACTAACCCTAACCCGAACCCGAACCCCAACCCTAACCCTAACCCGAACCCTAACCCTTACCCGAAACCTAACCCTAACGCGAACCCGAACCCGAACCCTAACCGTAACCCGAACCCTAACCCTAACGCTAACCCGAACCCTAACCCAACCCTAACCCGAATCCTAAAACTAACCCTAACCCGAAACCTAACCCGAACCCTAACCCGAACCCTAACCCGAACCCTAACCCTAAACCTAACCCGAAATCTAACCCGAACCCTAACCCGAAGCCTAACCCTAACCCGAACCCTAAACCTAACCCTAACCCGAATCCTAACGCTAACCCTAACCCCAACCCTAACCCTAACACTAACCCTAACCCTAACTCGAACCCTTAACCGAACACTAACCCGAACCCTATCCCGAACCCTAACCCGAACCCTAACCCTAACCATAACCCTAAACCTAATCATAACCCGAACCCTAACCCTAACTCTAATCCGAACCCTAACCCTAACCCTAACCCTAACCCGAACCCTAACCCTAACCCTAACCCTAACCCCTAACCTTAACCCTAACCCTAAACCTAAACCTAAAACCTAACCCTAACCCTAAGCCTAACCCTAACCCTAACCCGAACCCTAACCCTAACCCTAACCCGAACCCTAACCCTAACCCTAACCCTAACCCTAACCCTAACCCGAACGCTAACCCTAACCCTAACCCTAACCCCTAACCCTAACACGAACCCTAACCCTAACCCTAAACCTAAACCTAACCCGAACCCTAACCCTAACCCTAACCCTAATCCGAACCCTAACCCTAAACCTAACTCTAACCCTAAACCTAAACCTAACCCGAACCCTAACCCTAACCCGAAACCTAACCCTAATCCTAACCCGAACGCTAACCCGAAACCTAACCCTAACCCTAACCCTAACCCTAACCCGAACCCTAACCCTAAGCCTAACCGGAACCCTAACCCTAACCCTAATCCGAACCCGAACCCTAACCCCTTACCCGAATCCTTGTCCTAATCCGAACCCTAACCCGAACACTAACCCTAATCCTAACCACGAACCCGAACCCTAACCCTAACGCTAACCCTAACCCGAACCCTAACCCGAACCGTAACCCTAACCCTCTACCTGAACACTAACCCCTAACCCTAAACCGAACCCGAACCCAAACATGAACCCTATCCCGAACCCGAACCCTAACCCTAACCCGAACCCGAACCCTAACCCTAACCCGAACCCTAACCCCAACCCTAACCCGAACCCTAAACCTAACCCTAACCCGAAACATAACCCTAACCCGAACCCTAACCCGAACCCTAACCCTAACCCTAACCCTAACCCTAACCCTAACCCTAACCCAAACTCTATCCCGAACCCTAACCCTAACCCTAATCCTAACCCGAACCCTAACCCGAACCCTAACCCTATCCCTAACCCGAACCCTAACCCGAACCCTAACCCTAACCCTAACCCGAACCCTAAGCCGAACCCTAACCCTAACCCTAACCCGAACTCTAACCCTAACCCGAACCCTAACCCTATCCCTAACCCGAACCCTAACCCGAACCCTAACCCTAACCCGAACCCGAACCCTAACCCTAACCCTAACCCCTAACCTTAACCCTAACCCTAAACCTAAACCTAAAACCTAACCCTAACCCTAACCCTAACCCTAACCCGAACCCTAACCCTAACCCTAACCCGAACCCTAACCCTAACCCTAACCCGAACCCTAACCCGAACCCTAACCCTAACCCTAACACTAACCCCTAACCCTAACACGAACCCTAACCCTAACCCTAAACCTAACCCCAACCCGAACCCTAACCCTAACCCTAACGCTAACCCTAACCCTAACCCGAACCCGAACCCTAACCCTAACCCGAACCCTAACACTAACACGAACCCTAACCCTAACCCGAACCCTAACCCTAACCCTAACCCGAACCCTAAACCGAACCCTAACCCGAACCCTAACCCTAACCCTAACCCGAACCCTAACCCGAACCCTAACCCTAACCCTAACCCGAACCCTAAACCTAACCCTAACCCTAACCCCTAACCTTAACCCTAACCCTAAACCTAAACCTAAAGCCTAACCCTAACCCTAACCCTAACCCTAACCCTAACCCGAACCCTAACCCTAACCCTAACCCGAACCCTAACCCTAACCCTAACCAGAACCCTAACCCGAACCCTAACCCTAACCCTAACACTAACCCCTAACCCTAACAGGAACCCTACCCTAACCCTAAACCTAACCCCAACCCGAACCCTAACCCTAACCCTAACGCTAACCCTAACCCTAACCCGAACCCTAACCCTAACCCGAACCCGAACCCGAACCCTAACCCTAAACCGAACCCTAAACCTAACCCTAACCCTAACCCGAACCCTAACCCAAAACCGAACGCTATCCCGAACCCGAACCCTAAACCTAACCCGAACCCGAACCCTAACCCTAACCCGAACCCTAACCCTAACCCTAAACCGAACACTAACCCGAACCCTATCCCGAACCCTAACCCGAAACCTAACCCAAACCCTAACCCGAACCCTAACCCGAACCCTAACCCTAAACCTAACCCGAACCCTAACCCGAACCCTAAACCTAACCCTAAACCGAACCCTAACCCTAACCCTAACCCAAACCCTAACCCGAAACATAACCCTAACCCTAACCCTAACCCGAACCCTAACCCTAACCTTAACCTGAACCCTAACCGCTACCCCTAACCCGAACCCTAACCCGAACCCTAACCCGAACCCTAACCCGAACCCTAACATGAACCCTAACCCTAACCCTAACCCGAACCCTAACCCGAACCCTAACCAGAACCCTAAACCGAACCCTAAACCGAACCCTAACCCTAACCCTAACCCGAACCCTAAACCTAACCCTAACCCGAGCCCTAAACCGAACACGAACCCTAACCCTAACCCTAACCCGAACTCGAACCCTAACCCTAACCCGAACCCTAAACCTACCCGAACCCTAACGCTAACCCTAACACTAACCCTAACCCGAACCCGAACCCCAACCCTAACCCTAACCCGAACCCTAACCCTTACCCGAAACCTAACCCTAACGCGAACCCGAACCCGAACCCTAACCGTAACCCGAACCCTAACCCGAATCCTAAAACTAACCCTAACCCGAAACCTAACCCGAACCCTAACCCGAACCCTAACCCGAACCCTAACCCTAAACCTAACCTGAAATCTAACCCGAACCCTAACCCGAAGCCTAACCCTAACCCGAACACTAAACCTAACCCTAACCCGAATCCTAACCCTAACCCTAACCCCAACCCTAACCCTAACACTAACCCTAACCCTAACTCGAACCCTTAACCGAACACTAACCCGAACCCTATCCCGAACCCTAACCCGAACCCTAACCCTAACCATAACCCTAAACCTAATAATAACCCGAACCCTAACCCTAACTCTAATCCGAACCCTAACCCTAAACCTAACCCTAACCCGAACCCTAACCCTAAACCTAAACCTAACCCTAACCCTAACCCTAACCCTAACCCTATCCCCGAACCGTAACGCTAACCCTAACACGAATCCTAACCCTAACCCTATCCCTAACCTGAACCCTAACCCTAACCCTAACCCTAACCCTAACCCCTAAACCTAACCCGAACCCTAACCCTAACCCTAACCCTAAACATAACCCGAACCCTAACCCAAAGCCGAACCCGAACCCTAACCCTAACCCGAACCCTAACCCTAACCATAACATTAACCTGAACCCTGACCCGAACCCGAACCCTAACCCGAACCCGAACACTAACCGTAATCATAACCCCAATCCGAACCCTAACCCGAACCCTAACTCGAACCCTAAACCTAACCCGAACCCTAACCCGAACCCGAACCCTAACCCTAACCCGAACCCGAACCCTAACCCTAACCCGAACCCTAAACCTAACCCGAAACCTAACCCTAAACCTAACCCTAACCCGAACCCGAACCCTAACCCTAAACCTAAACCGAACCTTAACCCTAACCCGAACCCTAACCCTAACCCGAACCCGAACCCGAACCCGAACCCGAACCCTAACCGTAACCCGAACCCTAAACCTCACCCTAACCCGAACCCTAACCCAAACACGAACCCTAACCCGATCCCGAACCCTAAACCTAAACCGAACCCAAAACCTAACCCGAACCCTAACCCTAAACCTAACCCGAAACCTAAACCGAACCCTAACCCGAACCCTAACCCTAACCCTAACCCGAATCCTAACCCTAACCCTAACCCGAACCCTAACCCGAACCCTAACCATAACCCTAACCCTAACCCAAACCCTAACCCTAACCCTAACCTGAACCCTAACCCTAACCCTAACCCGAACCCTAACCCTAACCATAACCCTAAACCTAACCCTAACCCGAACCCTAACCCTAACCCTAACCCGAACCCTAACCCTAACCCTAACCCTAACCCGAACCCTAACCCTATCCCTAACCCGAACCCTAACCCGAACCCTAACCCTAACCCTAACCCGAACCCTAAGCCGAACCCTAACCCTAACCCTAACCCGAACTCTAACCCTAACCCGAACCCTAACCCTATCCCTAACCCGAACCATAACCCGAACACTAACCCTAACCCGAACCCGAACCCTAACCCTAACCCTAACCCCTAACCTTAACCCTAACCCTAAACCTAAACCTAAAACCTAACCCTAACCCTAACCCTAACCCTAACCCTAACCCGAACCCTAACCCTAACCCTAACACTAACCCTAACCCTAACCCTAACCCGAACCCTAACCCGAACCCTAACCCTAACCCTAACACTAACCCCTAACCCTAACACGAACCCTAACCCTAACCCTAAACCTAACCCCAACCCGAACCCTAACCCTAACCCTAACGCTAACCCTAACCCTAACCCGAACCCGAACCCTAACCCTAACCCGAACCCTAACACTAACACGAACCCTAACCCTAACCCGAACCCTAACCCTAACCCTAACCCGAACCCTAAACCGAACCCTAACCCGAACCCTAACCCTAACCCTAACCCGAACCCTAACCCGAACCCTAACCCTAACCCTAACCCGAACCCTAAACCTAACCATAACCCTAACCCCTAACCTTAACCCTAACCCTAAACCTAAACCTAAAGCCTAACCCTAACCCTAACCCTAACCCTAACCCTAAACCGAACCCTAACCCTAACCCTAACCCGAACCCTAACCCTAACCCTAACCAGAACCCTAACCCGAACCCTAACCCTAACCCTAACACTAACCCCTAACCCTAACAGGAACCCTACCCTAACCCTAAACCTAACCCCAACCCGAGCCCTAACCCTAACCCTAACGCTAACCCTAACCCTAACCCGAACCCTAACCCTAACCCGAACCCGAACCCGAACCCTAACCCTAAACCGAACCCTAACCCTAACCCTAACCCTAACCCGAACCCTAACCCAAACCCGAACGCTATCCCGAACCCGAACCCTAAACCTAACCCGAACCCGAACCCTAACCCTAACCCGAACCCTAACCCTAACCCTAAACCGAACCCTAACCCGAACCCTATCCCGAACCCTAACCCGAAACCTAACCCAAACCCTAACCCGAACCCTAACCCGAACCCTAACCCTAAACCTAACCCGAACCCTAACCCGAACCCTAAACCTAACCCTAAACCGAACCCTAACACTAACCCTAACCCAAACCCTAACCCGAAACATAACCCTAACCCTAACCCTAACCCGAACCCTAACCCTAACCTTAACCTGAACCCTAACCGCTACCCCTAACCCGAACCCTAACCCGAACCCTAACCCGAACCCTAACCCGAACCCTAACATGAACCCTAACCCTAACCCTAACCCGAACCCTAACCCGAACCCTAACCAGAACCCTAACCCGAACCCTAAACCGAACCCTAACCCTAACCCTAACCCGAACCCTAAACCTACCCGAACCCTAACCCTAACCCTAACACTAACCCTAACCCGAACCCGAACCCCAACCCTAACCCTAACCCGAACCCTAACCCTTACCCGAAACCTAACCCTAACGCGAACCCGAACCCGAACCCTAACCGTAACCCGAACCCTAACCCTAACGCTAACCCGAACCCTAACCCAACCCTAAACCGAATCCTAAAACTAACCCTAACCCGAAACCTAACCCGAACCCTAACCCGAACCCTAACCCGAACCCTAACCCTAAACCTAACCCGAAATCTAACCCGAACCCTAACCCGAAGCCTAACCCTAACCCGAACCCTAAACCTAACCCTAACCCGAATCCTAACCCTAACCCTAACCCCAACCCTAACCCTAACACTAACCCTAACCCTAACTCGAACCCTTAACCGAACACTAACCCGAACCCTATCCCGAACCCTAACCCGAACCCTAACCCTAACCATAACCCTAAACCTAATCATAACCCGAACCCTAACCCTAACTCTAATCCGAACCCTAACCCTAAACCTAACCCTAACCCGAACCCTAACCCTAAACCTAAACCTAACCCTAACCCTAACCCTAACCCTAACCCTACCCCGAACCCTAACGCTAACCCTAACACGAATCCTAACCCTAACCCTATCCCTAACCTGAACCCTAACCCTAACCCTAACCCTAACCCTAACCCCTAAACCTAACCCGAACCCTAACCCTAACCCTAACCCTAAACATAACCCGAACCCTAACCCAAAGCCGAACCCGAACCCTAACCTTAACCCGAACCCTAACCCTAACCCTAACCTTAACCTGAACCCTGACCCGAACCCGAACCCTAACCCGAACCCGAACACTAACCGTAATCATAACCCCAATCCGAACCCTAACCCGAACCCTAACTCGAACCCTAAACCTAACCCGAAACCTAACCCGAACCCGAACCCTAACCCTAACCCGAACCCGAACCCTAACCCTAACCCGAACCCTAAACCTAACCCGAAACTTAACCCTAAACCTAACCCTAACCCGAACCCGAACCCTAACCCTAAACCTAAACCGAAACTTAACCCTAACCCGAACCCTAACCCTAACCCGAACCCGAACCCGAACCCGAACCCGAACCCTAACCGTAACCCGAACCCTAAACCTCACCCTAACCCGAACCCTAACCCAAACACGAACCCTAACCCGATCCCGAACCCTAAACCTAAACCGAACCCAAAACCTAACCCGAACCCTAACCCTAAACCTAACCCGAACCCTAAACCGAACCCTAACCCGAACCCTAACCCTAATCCTAACCCGAATCCTAACCCTAACCCTAACCCGAACCCTAACCCGAACCCTAACCATAACCCTAACCCTAACCCAAACCCTAACCCTAACCCTAACCCGAACCCTAACCCTAACCCTAACCCTAACCCGAACCCTAACCCTAACCATAACCCTAAACCTAACCCTAACCCGAACCCTAACCCTAACCCTAACCCGAACCCTAACCCTAACCCTAACCCTAACCCGAACACTAACCCTAACCCTAACCCTAATCCTAACCCGAACACTAACCCGAACCCTAACCCTAACCCTAAACCTAACCCTAACACTAACCTGAACCCTAACCCTATCCCGAACCCTAACCCTAAACCTAACCCTAACCCCTAACCCTAAACCTAACTCTAACCCTAAATCTAACCCTAACCCGAACCCTAACACTAACCCTAACCTTAACCCTAATCCGAACCCTAACCCTAAACCTAACTCTAACCCTAAACCTAACCCGAACCCTAACCCGAACCCTAACCCCTTACCCGAATCCTAGCCCTAACCCGAACCCTAACCCGAACACTAACCCTAACCCTTACCACGAACCCGAACCCTAACCCTAACGCTAACCCTAACCCGAACCCTAACCCGAACCGTAACCCTAACCCTAACCTGAACACTAACCCCTAACCGTAAACCGAACCCGAACCCTAACCCAAACTCTAACCCGAACCCTAACCCGAACCCTAAACCGAACCCTAACCCGAACCATAAACCTAACCCTAACCCTAACACTAACCGAACCCTAACCCTAACCCGAACTCAAACCAGAACCCTAACCCTAACCCTAACCCGAACCCTATCCCGAACCCTAACCCGAACGCTAACCCTAACCCTAAACCGAACCCTAAACCGAACCCTAACCCTAACCCTAAACCGAACTCTAACCCTAACCCGAACCCTAACCCGAACCATAACCCTAACCATAACCCGAACCCTAACCCTAACCCTAACCCTAACCCTAACCCGAACCCTAACCCTAACCCTAACCCTAACCCTAACCCTAACCCGATTCCTAACCCTAAACCTAACCCGAACCCTAACCCTAACCCTAACACTAAACCTAACCCTAACCAGAACCCGAACCCTAACCCTAACCCTAACCCCTAACCCTAACCTTAAACCTAACCCTAACCCGAACCCTAACCCTAACCCTAACCCTAACCCGAACCCGAACCGTAACCCGAACCCTACCCCTAACCCTAATCCGAACGCTAACCCTAACCCTAACCCTAACCCGAAACCGAACCCTAACCTTAACCCGAACCCAAACCCTAACACTAACACGAACTCTAACCCTAACCCGAACCCTAAATCTAACCCGAAACCTAACCCTAACCCTAAGCCGAAACCGAACCCGAACCCTAACCCTAACCCTAACCCGAAACCGAACCCTAACCCTAACCCGAACCCTAACCCTAACCCTAACCCTAACCCGAACCCTAACCCTAAAGCTAACCCGAACCCTAACCCGAACCCTAACCCGAACCCTAACCCTAAAGCTAACCCGAAACCTAACCCTAACCCTAACCCTAACCCCTAACCTTAACCCTAACCCTAAACCTAAACCTAAAACCTAACCCCAACCCTAACACTAACCCTAACACTAACCCTAACCCTAACCCGAACCCTAACCCTAACCCTAACCCGAACCCTAACCCTAACCCTAACCCTAACCCTAACCCTAACCCGAACCCTAACCCTAACCCTAACCCTAACCCCTAACCCTAACCCGAACCCTAACCCTAACCCTAAACCTAACCCTAACCCGAACCCTAACCCTAACCCTAACCCTAACCCTAATCCGAACCCTAAACCTAAACCTAACTCTAACCCTAAACCTAACCCTAACCCGAACCCTAACCCGAACCCTAACACTAACCCGAAACCTAACCCTAATCCTAACCCGAACCCTAACCCGAAACCTAACCCTAACCCTAACCCTAACCCTAACCCGAACCCTAACCCTAACCCTAACCGGAACCCTATCCCTAACCCTAATCCGAACCCGAACCCTAACCCCTTACCCGAATTCTTGCCCTAACCCGAACCCTAACCCGAACACTAACCCTAACCCTAACCACGAACCCGAACCCTAACCCTAACGCTAACCCTAACCCGAACCCTAACCCGAACCGTATCCCTAACCCTCTAGCTGAACACTAACCCCTAACCCTAAACCGAACCCGAACCCAAACATGAACCCAATCCCGAACCCGAACCCTAACCCTAACCCGATCCCGAACCCTAACCCTTACCCGAACCCTAACCCTAACCCTAACCCGAACCCTAAACCTAACCCTAACCCGAAACCTAACCCTAACCCCAACCCGAACCCAAACCATAACCCTAACCCGAACCCTAACCCTAACCCTAACCCTAACCCTAACCCAAACCCTAACACTAAACCTAACCCTAACCGGAACCCTAACCCTAACCCGAACCCAAACCCTAACCCCTTACCCGAATCCTAACCATAACCCGAACCCTAACCCGAACCCTAACCTTAACCCTAACCCCGAACCCGAACCCTAACCCTAACCCTAACCCGAACCCTAACCCGAACCCTAACGCGAACCCGAACCCTAACCCTAACCCGAATCCGAACACTAACCCTAACCCTATCCCGAACCCTAACCCTAACCCGAACCCAAACCCTAACCCTAACCCTAACCCGAACCCTAACCTTAACCCTAACCCGAACCCTAACCCTAACCCGAAACCTAACCCTAATCCGAACCCGAACCCGAACCCTAACCCTAAACCGAACCCTAACCCTAACCCTAACCCTAACCCGAACCCTAACCCGAACCCGAACCCTAACCCGAACCCGAACCCTAACCGTAACCCGAACCCGAACCCTAACCCTAACCCTAACCCGAGCCCTAAACCTAACCCTAACCCGAACCGTAACCCTAACCCGAACCCTAACACTAACCCTAACCCGAATCCTAACCCTAACCCTAATCCGAAACCTAACCCGAATCCTAAACCTAACCCTAACCCTAACCTGAACCCTAAACCTAATCCTAACCCGAACCCTAACAATAACCCTAACCCTAAACCTAAACCGAACCCTAACACTAACCCTAACCCGAAGCCTAACCCTAACCCTAACCCTAACCCTAACCCGAACACTAACCCTAACCCTAAACCTAACCCTAACCCTAACCTGAACCCTAACCCTAACCCGAACCCTAACCCTAACCCTTACCCTAACCCCAAAACCTAACACTAACCCTAACCCTAAAACCTAACCCTAACCCGAACACTAACCCTAACCCTAATCCGAACCCTAACCCTAAACCTAACTCTAACACTAAACCTAACCCTAACCCGAACCTGAACACTAACCCTAACCCGAACCCTAACCCGAACCCTAACCCTAACCCTAACCCGAACCCTAAACCTAACCATAACCCTAACCCCTAACCTTAACCCTAACCCTAAACCTAAACCTAAAGCCTAACCCTAACCCTAACCCTAACCCTAACCCTAAACCGAACCCTAACCCTAACCCTAACCCGAACCCTAACCCTAACCCTAACCAGAACCCTAACCCGAACCCTAACCCTAACCCTAACACTAACCCCTAACCCTAACAGGAACCCTACCCTAACCCTAAACCTAACCCCAACCCGAACCCTAACCCTAACCCTAACGCTAACCCTAACCCTAACCCGAACCCTAACCCTAACCCGAACCCGAACCCGAACCCTAACCCTAAACCGAACCCTAACCCTAACCCTAACCCTAACCCGAACCCTAACCCAAACCCGAACGCTATCCCGAACCCGAACCCTAAACCTAACCCGAACCCGAACCCTAACCCTAACCCGAACCCTAACCCTAACCCTAAACCGAACCCTAACCCGAACCCTATCCCGAACCCTAACCCGAAACCTAACCCAAACCCTAACCCGAACCCTAACCCGAACCCTAACCCTAAACCTAACCCGAACCCTAACCCGAACCCTAAACCTAACCCTAAACCGAACCCTAACCCTAACCCTAACCCAAACCCTAACCCGAAACATAACCCTAACCCTAACCCTAACCCGAACCCTAACCCTAACCTTAACCTGAACCCTAACCGCTACCCCTAACCCGAACCCTAACCCGAACCCTAACCCGAACCCTAACCCGAACCCTAACATGAACCCTAACCCTAACCCTAACCCGAACCCTAACCCGAACCCTAACCAGAACCCTAACCCGAACCCTAAACCGAACCCTAACCCTAACCCTAACCCGAACCCTAAACCTACCCGAACCCTAACCCTAACCCTAACACTAACCCTAACCCGAACCCGAACCCCAACCCTAACCCTAACCCGAACCCTAACCCTTACCCGAAACCTAACCCTAACGCGAACCCGAACCCGAACCCTAACCGTAACCCGAACCCTAACCCTAACGCTAACCCGAACCCTAACCCAACCCTAAACCGAATCCTAAAACTAACCCTAACCCGAAACCTAACCCGAACCCTAACCCGAACCCTAACCCGAACCCTAACCCTAAACCTAACCCGAAATCTAACCCGAACCCTAACCCGAAGCCTAACCCTAACCCGAACCCTAAACCTAACCCTAACCCGAATCCTAACCCTAACCCTAACCCCAACCCTAACCCTAACACTAACCCTAACCCTAACTCGAACCCTTAACCGAACACTAACCCGAACCCTATCCCGAACCCTAACCCGAACCCTAACCCTAACCATAACCCTAAACCTAATCATAACCCGAACCCTAACCCTAACTCTAATCCGAACCCTAACCCTAAACCTAACCCTAACCCGAACCCTAACCCTAAACCTAAACCTAACCCTAACCCTAACCCTAACCCTAACCCTACCCCGAACCCTAACGCTAACCCTAACACGAATCCTAACCCTAACCCTATCCCTAACCTGAACCCTAACCCTAACCCTAACCCTAACCCTAACCCCTAAACCTAACCCGAACCCTAACCCTAACCCTAACCCTAAACATAACCCGAACCCTAACCCAAAGCCGAACCCGAACCCTAACCCTAACCCGAACCCTAACCCTAACCCTAACCCTAACCTTAACCTGAACCCTGACCCGAACCCGAACCCTAACCCGAACCCGAACACTAACCGTAATCATAACCCCAATCCGAACCCTAACCCGAACCCTAACTCGAACCCTAAACCTAACCCGAACCCTAACCCGAACCCGAACCCTAACCCTAACCCGAACCCGAACCCTAACCCTAACCCGAACCCTAAACCTAACCCGAAACTTAACCCTAAACCTAACCCTAACCCGAACCCGAACCCTAACCCTAAACCTAAACCGAAACTTAACCCTAACCCGAACCCTAACCCTAACCCGAACCCGAACCCGAACCCGAACCCGAACCCTAACCGTAACCCGAACCCTAAACCTCACCCTAACCCGAACCCTAACCCAAACACGAACCCTAACCCGATCCCGAACCCTAAACCTAAACCGAACCCAAAACCTAACCCGAACCCTAACCCTAAACCTAACCCGAACCCTAAACCGAACCCTAACCCGAACCCTAACCCTAACCCTAACCCGAATCCTAACCCTAACCCTAACCCGAACCCTAACCCTAACCCTAACCCGAACCCTAACCCTAACCATAACCCTAAACCTAACCCTAACCCGAACCCTAACCCTAACCCTAACCCGAACCCTAACCCTAACCCTAACCCTAACCCTAACCCGAACACTAACCCTAACCCTAACCCTAATCCTAACCCGAACACTAACCCGAACCCTAACCCTAACCCTAAACCTAACCCTAACACTAACCTGAACCCTAACCCTATCCCGAACCCTAACCCTAAACCTAACCCTAACCCCTAACCCTAAACCTAACTCTAACCCTAAATCTAACCCTAACCCGAACCCTAACACTAACCCTAACCCTAACCCTAATCCGAACCCTAACCCTAAACCTAACTCTAACCCTAAACCTAACCCGAACCCTAACCCGAACCCTAACCCCTTACCCGAATCCTAGCCCTAACCCGAACCCTAACCCGAACACTAACCCTAACCCTTACCACGAACCCGAACCCTAACCCTAACGCTAACCCTAACCCGAACCCTAACCCGAACCGTAACCCTAACCCTAACCTGAACACTAACCCCTAACCGTAAACCGAACTCGAACCCTAACCCAAACTCTAACCCGAACCCTAACCCGAACCCTAAACCGAACCCTAACCCGAACCATAAACCTAACCCTAACCCTAACACTAACCGAACCCTAACCCTAACCCGAACTCAAACCAGAACCCTAACCCTAACCCTAACCCGAACCCTATCCCGAACCCTAACCCGAACGCTAACCCTAACCCTAAACCGAACCCTAAACCGAACCCTAACCCTAACCCTAAACCGAACTCTAACCCTAACCCGAACCCTAACCCGAACCCTAACCCTAACCATAACCCGAACCCTAACCCTAACCCTAACCCTAACCCTAACCCGAACCCTAACCCTAACCCTAACCCTAACCCTAACCCTAACCCGATTCCTAACCCTAAACCTAACCCGAACCCTAACCCTAACCCTAACACTAAACCTAAACCTAACCAGAACCCGAACCCTAACCCTAACCCTAACCCCTAACCCTAACCTTAAACCTAACCCTAACCCGAACCCTAACCCTAACCCTAACCCTAACCCGAACCCGAACCGTAACCCGAACCCTACCCCTAACCCTAATCCGAACGCTAACCCTAACCCTAACCCTAACCCGAAACCGAACCCTAACCTTAACCCGAACCCAAACCCTAACACTAACACGAACTCTAACCCTAACCCGAACCCTAAATCTAACCCGAAACCTAACCCTAACCCTAAGCCGAACCCGAACCCGAACCCTAACCCTAACCCTAACCCGAAACCGAACCCTAACCCTAACCCGAACCCTAACCCTAACCCTAACCCTAACCCGAACCCTAACCCTAAAGCTAACCCGAACCCTAACCCGAACCCTAACCCGAACCCTAACCCTAAAGCTAACCCGAACCCTAACCCTAACCCTAACCCTAACCCCTAACCTTAACCCTAACCCTAAACCTAAACCTAAAACCTAACCCCAACCCTAACACTAACCCTAACACTAACCCTAACCCTAACCCGAACCCTAACCCTAACCCTAACCCGAACCCTAACCCTAACCCTAACCCTAACCCTAACCCTAACCCGAACCCTAACCCTAACCCTAACCCTAACCCCTAACCCTAACCCGAACCCTAACCCTAACCCTAAACCTAACCCTAACCCGAACCCTAACCCTAACCCTAACCCTAACCCTAATCCGAACCCTAACCCTAAACCTAACTCTAACCCTAAACCTAACCCTAACCCGAACCCTAACCCGAACCCTAACACTAACCCGAAACCTAACCCTAATCCTAACCCGAACCCTAACCCGAAACCTAACCCTAACCCTAACCCTAACCCTAACCCGAACCCTAACCCTAACCCTAACCGGAACCCTATCCCTAACCCTAATCCGAACCCGAACCCTAACCCCTTACCCGAATTCTTGCCCTAACCCGAACCCTAACCCGAACACTAACCCTAACCCTAACCACGAACCCGAACCCTAACCCTAACGCTAACCCTAACCCGAACCCTAACCCGAACCGTATCCCTAACCCTCTAGCTGAACACTAACCCCTAACCCTAAACCGAACCCGAACCCAAACATGAACCCAATCCCGAACCCGAACCCTAACCCTAACCCGATCCCGAACCCTAACCCTAACCCGAACCCTAACCCTAACCCTAACCCGAACCCTAAACCTAACCCTAACCCGAAACCTAACCCTAACCCCAACCCGAACCCAAACCATAACCCTAACCCGAACACTAACCCTAACCCTAACCCTAACCCTAACCCAAACCCTAACACTAAACCTAACCCTAACCGGAACCCTAACCCTAACCCTAACCCTAACCCGAACCCTAACCCGAACCCTAACGCGAACCCGAACCCTAACCCTAACCCGAATCCGAACACTAACCCTAACCCTATCCCGAACCCTAACCCTAACCCGAACCCAAACCCTAACCCTAACCCTAACCCGAACCCTAACCTTAACCCTAACCCGAAACCTAACCCTAACCCGAAACCTAACCCTAATCCGAACCCGAACCCGAACCCTAACCCTAAACCGAACCCTAACCCTAACCCTAACCCTAACCCGAACCCTAACCCGAACCCGAACCCTAACCCGAACCCGAACCCTAACCGTAACCCGAACCCGAACCCTAACCCTAACCCTAACCCGAGCCCTAAACCTAACCCTAACCCGAACCGTAACCCTAACCCGAACCCTAACACTAACCCTAACCCGAATCCTAACCCTAACCCTAATCCGAACCCTAACCCGAATCCTAAACCTAACCCTAACCCTAACCTGAACCCTAAACCTAATCCTAACCCGAACCCTAACAATAACCCTAACCCTAAACCTAAACCGAACCCTAACACTAACCCTAACCCGAAGCCTAACCCTAACCCTAACCCTAACCCTAACCCGAACACTAACCCTAACCCTAAACCTAACCCTAACCCTAACCTGAACCCTAACCCTAACCCGAACCCTAACCCTAACCCTTACCCTAACCCCAAAACCTAACACTAACCCTAACCCTAAAACCTAACCCTAACCCGAACACTAACCCTAACCCTAATCCGAACCCTAACCCTAAACCTAACTCTAACACTAAACCTAACCCTAACCCGAACCTGAACACTAACCCTAACCCGAACCCTAACCCTAACCCTAACCCTAACCCTAACCCTAACCCCTAACCCTAAACCTAACTCTAACCCTAAACATAACCCTAACCCGAACCCTAACCCGAACCCTAACCCTAACCCTAACCCTAACCCTAATCCTAACCCGACCCTAACCCGAAACCTAACCCTAACCCTAACCCTAACCCTAACCCGAACCCTAACCCTAACCCTAACCGGAACCCAAACCCTAACCCTAATCCGAACCCGAACCCTAACCCCTTACCCGAATCCTAGCCCTAACCCGAACTCTAACCCGAACACTAACCCTAACCCTAACCCCGAACCCGAACCCTAACCCTAACGCTAACCCTAACCCGAACCCTAACCCGAGCCGTAACCCTAACCCTAACCTGAACACTAACCCCTAACCCTAACCCGAACCCGAACCCTAACCCAAACCCTAACCCGAACCCTAACCCGAACCCTAAACCGAACCCTAACCCGAACCCTAACCCAAACCCGAACCCTAACCCTAACCCTAACCCGAACCCTAACCCGAACCCTAACCCGAACTCTAACCCTAACCCTAACCCGAACCCTAACCCGAACCCTAACCCTAACCCTAACCCGAACTCTAACCCCAACCCGAACCCTAACCCGAACCCTAACCCTAACCATAATCCGAACCCTAACCCTAACCCTAACCCTAACCCGAACCCTAACCCTAACCCTAACCCGAACCCTAACCCTAACCCTAACCCAAACCCTAACCCGAACACTAACCCTAAACCTAAACCTAACCCTAACCCTAACCTGAAACCTAACCCTTACCCGAACCCTAACCCTAACCCTTACCCTAACCCCTAACCCTAAGACTAACCCTAACCCTAAAACCTAACCCTAACCCGAACCCTAACCCTAACCCTAACCCTAACCCTAATCCGAAACCTAACCCTAAAACTAACTCTAACACTAAAAATAACCCTAACCCGAACCCTAACCCGAACCCTAAACCTAACCCTAAACCTAACCCTAACCCTAACCTGAACCCTAACCCTAACCCGAACCCTAACCCTAACTCTAACCCTAACCCCTAACACTAAACCTAACTCTAACCCTAAACCTAACCCTAAACCGAACCCTAACCCTAACCCTAACCCTAACCCTAATCCAAACCCTAACCCTAAACTTAACTCTAACCCTAAACCTAACCCTAACCCGAACCCTAACCCGAAACCTAACCCTAACCCTAACCCTAACCCTAACCCTAACCCGAAACCTAACCCTAACCCTAACCGGAACCCTAACCTTAACCCTAATCCGAACCCGAACCCTAACCCCTTACCCGAATCCTAGCCCTAACCCGAACCCTAACCCGAACACTAACCCTAACCCTAACCACGAACACGAACCCTAACCCTAACGCTAACCCTAACCCGAACCCTAACCCTAACCCGAACAGTAACCCTAACCCTAACTTGAACATTAACCCCTAACCCTAAACCGAACCCGAACCCTAACCCAAACCCTAACCCGAACCCTAACCCGAACCCTAAACCGAACCCTAACCCGAACCCTAACCCTAAACCTAACCCTAACCCTAACCGAACCCTAACCCTAACCCGAACCCAAACCCGAACCCTAACCCGAACCCTAACCCGAACCCTAACCCGAACCCTAACCGAACCCTAACCCGAACCCTAACCCGAACCCTAACCCGAACCCTAACCCTAACACTAACCCGAACCCTAACCGGAACCCTAACCCTAACCATAACCCGAACCCAAACCCTAACCCTAACCCTACCCGAACCCTAACCCTAACCCTAACCCTAACCCTAACCCTAACCCTAACATTAACCCTAACCCTAAAACCTAACCCTACCCGAACACTAACCCTAACCCTAACCCTAATCCGAACCCTAACCCTAAACCTAACTCTAACACTAAACTTAACCCTAACCCGAACCCTAACCCGAACACTAACCCTAACCCTAAACCTAACCCTAACCCTAACCTGAACACTAACCCTAACCCGAACCCGAACCCTAACCGTAACCCTAACCCCTAACCCTAAACCTAACTCTAACCCTAAACCTAACCCTAACCCTAACCCTAACCCGAACCCTAACCCTAACCCGAACCCTAACCCTAATCCTAACCCGAACCCTAACCGGAAACCTAACCCTAACCCTAACCCTAACCCTAACCCGAACCCTAACCCTAACCCTAACCGGAACCCTAACCCTAACCCTAATCCGAACCCGAACCCTAACCCTTTACCCGAATCCTATCCCTAACATGAACCCTAACCCGAACACTAACCCTAACCCTAAACCCGAACCCGAACCCTAACCCTAACGCTAACCCTAACCCGAACCCTAACCCGAGCCGTAACCCTAACCCTAACCTGAACACTAACCCCTAACCCTAACCCGAACCCGAACCCTAACCCAAACCCTAACCCGAACCCTAACCCGAACCCTAAACCGAACCCTAACCCGAACCCTAACCCTAACCCTAACCCGAACCCTAACCCTAACCCGAACACAAACCCGAACCCTAACCCTAACCCTAACCCGAACCCTAACCCGAACCCTAACCCGAACCCTAACCTTAACCCTAACCCGAACCCTAACCCGAACCCTAACCCTAACCCTAACCCGAACTCTAACACTAACCCGAACCCTAACCCGAACCCTAAACCTAACCATAACCCGAACCCTAACCCTAACCCTAACCCGAACCCGAACCCTAACCCTAACCCGAACCCGAACACTAACCCTAACCCTAAACCTAACCCCTAACCCTAACACTAACCCTAACCCTAAAACCTAACCCTAACCCGAACCCTAAACCTAACCCTAACCCTAACCCTAATCCGAACCCTAACCCTAAACCTAACTCTAACACTAAACCTAACCCTAACCCGAACCCTAACCCGAACCCTAACACTAACCCTAAACCTAACCCTAACACTAACCTGAAACCTAACCCTATCCCGAACCCTAACCCTAAACCTAACCCTAACCCCTAACCCTAAACCTAACTCTAACCCTAAACCTAACCCTAACCCGAACCCTAACACTAACCCTAACCCTAACCCTAATCCGAACGCTAACCCTAAACCTAACTCTAACCCTAAACCTAACCCTAACCCGAACCCTAACCCGAACCCTAACCCGAACCCTAACCCTAACCCTAACCCGAACCCAAACCCTAACCCGAACCCTAACCCTAACCCTAACCGGAACCCTAACCCTAACCCTAATCTGAACCCGAACCCTAACCCCTTACCCGAATCCTAGCCCTAACCCGAACCCTAACACGAACATTAACCCTAACCCTTACCACGAACCCGAACCCTAACCCTAACCCTAACCCTAACCCGAACCCTAACCCGAACCCTAACCCGAACACTAACCCTAACCCGAACCCTAACCCTAACACGAACCCTAACCCTAACCCTAACCCGAAACCTAACCCGAACCCTAACCCTAACCCTAAACCGAACTCTACCCTAACCCGAACCCTAACCCGAACCCTAACCCTAACCATAACCCGAACCCTAACCCTAACCCTAACCCTAACCCGAACCTTAACCCTAACCCTAACCCTAAACCTAACCCTAACCCGATTCCTAACCCTAAACCTAACCCGAACCCTAACCCTAACCCTAACACTAACCCTAACCCTAACCCGAACCCGAACCCTAAACCTAACCCTAACCCCTAACCCTAACCTTAAACCTAACCCTAACCCGAACCCTAACCCTAACCCTAACCCTAACCCGAACCCGAACCGTAACCCGAACCCTACCCCTAACCCTAATCCGAACGCTAACCCTAACCCTAACCCTAACCCTAACCCGAAACCGAACCCTAACCTTAACCCGAACCCAAACCCTAACACTAACACGAACCCTAACCCTAACCCGAACCCTAAACCTAACCCGAAACCTAACCCTAACCCTAAGCCGAACCCGAACCCGAACCCTAACCCTAACCCTAACCCGAAATCGAACCCTAACCCTAACCCGAACCCTAAACCTAACCTGAACACTAACCCTAAAGCTAACCCGAACCCTAACCCGAACCCTAACACGAACCGTAACCCTAAAGCTAACCCGAACCCTAACCCTAACCGTAACCCTAACCCCTAAACTTAACCCTAACCCTAAACCTAAACCTAAAACCTAACCCTAACCCTAACCCTAACCCTAACCCTAACCCGAACCCTAACCCTAACCCTAACCCGAACCCTAACCCTAACCCTAACCCTAACCCTAACCCGAACCCTAACCCTAACCCTAACCCTAACCCCTAACCCTAACCCGAACCCTAACCCTAACCCTAAACCTAACCCTAACCCGAACCCTAACCCTAACCCTAACCCTAACCCTAATCCGAACCCTAACCCTAAACCTAACTCTAACCCTAAACCTAACCCTAACCCGAACCCTAACCCGAACCCTAACCCTAACCCGAACCCTAACCCTAATCCTAACCCGAACCCTAACCCGAAACCTAACCCTAACCCGAACCCTAACCCTAACCCTAACCGGAAACCTATCCCTAACCCTAATCCGAACCCGAACCCTAACCCCTTACCCGAATCCTTGCCCTAACCCGAACCCTAACCCGAACACTAACCCTAACCCTAACCACGAACCTGAACCCTAACCCTAACGCTAACCCTAACCCGAACCCTAACCCGAACCGTAACCCTAACCCTCTACCTGAACACTAACCCCTAACCCTAAACCGAACCCGAACCCAAACATGAACCCTATCCCGAACCCGAACCCTAACCCTAACCCGATCCCGAACCCTAACCCTAACCCGAACCCTAACCCTAAACCTAACCCGAACCCTAAACCTAACCCTAACCCGAAACCTAACCCTAACCCGAACCCTAACCCGAACCCTAACCCTAACCCTAAACCGAACCCTAACCCTAACCCTAACCCTAACCCGAAACCTAACCCAAACACGAACGCTATCCCGAACACGAACCCTAACCCTAACCCGAACCCGAACCCTAACCCTAACCCGAACCCTAACCCTAACCCTAAACCGAACCCTAACCCGACCCTATCCCGAACTCTAACCTGAAACCTAACCCGAACCCTAACCCGAACCCTAACCCGAACCCTAACCCTAAACCTAACCCGAACCCTAACCCGAACCCTAAACCTAACCCTAAACCGAACCCTAACCCTAACCCTAACCCAAACCCTAACCCGAAACATAACCCTAACCCTAACCCTAACCCGAACCCTAACCCTAACCTTAACCTGAACCCTAACCCCTAACCCTAACCCGAACCCTAACCCGAACCCTAACCCGAACCCTAACCCGAACCCTAACGTGAACCATAACCCTAACCCTAACCCGAACCCTAACCCGAACCCTAACCAGAACGCTAACCCGAACCCTAAACCGAACCCTAACACTAACACTAACCCGAACCCTAAACCTAACCCTAACCCGAGCCCTAAACCGAACACGAACCCTAACCCTAACCCTAACCCCAACCCGAACCCTAACCCTAACCCTAACCCCTAACCCTAACCTTAAACCTAACCCTAACACGAACCCTAACCCTAACCCTAACCCTAACCCGAACCCGAACCCTAACCCGAACCCTACCCCTAACCCTAATCCGAACGCTAACCCTAACCCTAACCCTAAACCTAACCCGAAACCGAACCCTAACCCTAACCCGAACCCAAACCGTAACAATAACACGAACCCTAACCCTAACCCAAACCCTAACCCTAACCCGAAACCTAACCCTAACCCTAAGCCGAACCCGAACCCGAACCCTAACCCTAACCCTAACCCGAAACCGAACCCTAACCCTAACCCGAACCCGAACCCTAACACTAACACGAACCCTAACCCTAACCCGAACCCTAACCCTAACCCTAACCCGAACCCTAAACCGAACCCTAACCCGAACCCTAACCCTAACCCTAACCCGAACCCTAACCCGAACCCTAACCCTAACCCTAACCCGAACCCTAAACCTAACCCTAACCCTAACCCCTAACCTTAACCCTAACCCTAAACCTAAACCTAAAGCCTAACCCTAACCCTAACCCTAACCCTAACCCTAACCCGAACCCTAACCCTAACCCTAACCCGAACCCTAACCCTAACCCTAACCCGAACCCTAACCCGAACCCTAACCCTAACCCTAACACTAACCCCTAACCCTAACAGGAACCCTAACCCTAACCCTAAACCTAACCCCAACCCGAACCCTAACCCTAACCCTAACGCTAACCCTAACCCTAACCCGAACCCTAACCCTAACCCGAACCCGAACCCGAACCCTAACCCTAAACCGAACCCTAACCCTAACCCTAACCCTAACCCGAACCCTAACCCAAAACCGAACGCTATCCTGAACCCGAACCCTAACCCTAACCCGAACCCGAACCCTAACCCTAACCCGAACCCGAACCCTAACCCTAAACCGAACCCTCACCCGAACCCTATCCCGAACCCTAACCCGAAACCTAACCCAAACCCTAACCCGAACCCTAACCCGAACCCTAACCCTAAACCTAACCCGAACCCTAACCCGAACCCTAAACCTAACCCTAAACCGAACCCTAACCCTAACCCTAATCCAAACCCTAAACCGAAACATAACCCTAACCCTAACCCTAACCCGAACCCTAACCCTAACCTTAACCTGAACCCTAACCCCTACCCCTAACCCGAACCCTAACCCGAACCCTAACCCGAACCCTAACCCGAACCCTAACATGAACCCTAACCCTAACCCTAACCCGAACCCTAACCTGAACTCTAACCAGAACCCTAACCCGAACCCTAAACCGAACCCTAACCCTAACCCTAACCCGAACCCTAAACCTAAACCTAACCCGAGCCCTAAACCGAACACGAACCCTAACCCTAACCCTAACCCGAACCCGAACCCTAACCCTAACCCGAACCCTAAACCTACCCGAACCCTAACCCTAACCCTAACACTAACCCTAACCCGAACCCGAACCCCAACCCCAACCCTAATTCGAACCCTAACCCTAACCCGAAACCTAACCCTAATGCGAACCCGAACCCGAACCCTAACCGTAACCCGAACCCTAACCCTAACGCTAACCCGAACCCTAACCCAACCCTAACCCGAATCCTAAAACTAACCCTAATCCGAACCCTAACCCGAACCCTAACCCGAACCGTAACCCGAACCCTAACCCTAAACCTAACCCGAAATCTAACCCGAACCCTAACCCGAAGCCTAACCCTAACCCGAAACCTAAACCTAACCCTAACCCGAATCCTAACCCTAACCCTAACCCGAACCCTAACCCTAACACTAACCCTAACCCTAACTCGAACCCTTAACCGAACACTAACCCGAACCCTATCCCGAACCCTAACCCGAACCCTAACCCTAACCATAACTCTAAACCTAATCATAACACGAACCCTAACCCTAAATCTAATCCGAACCCTAACGCTAAACCTAACCCTAACCCGAACCCTAACCCTAAACCTAAACCTAACCCTAACCCTAACCCATAACCCTAACCCTAACCCGACCCTAACGCTAACCCTAACACGAATCCTAACCCTAACCCTAACCCTATCCCTAACCTGAACCCTAACCCTAACCCTAACCCTAACCCTAACCCCTAAACCTAACCCGAACCCTAACCCTAACCCTAACCCTAAACATAACCCGAACCCTAACCCAAAGCCGAACCCGAACCCTAACCCTAACCCGAACCCTAACCCTAACACTAACCTTAACCTGAACCCTGACCCGAACCCGAACCCTAACCCGAACCCGAACACTAACCGTAATCATAACCCCAATCCGAACCCTAACCCGAACCCTAACTCGAACCCTAAACCTAACCCGAACCCTAACCCGAACCCGAACACTAACCCTAACCCGAACCCGAACCCTAACACTAACCCGAACCCTAACCCTAACCCGAACCCTAACCCTAACCATAACCCTAAACCTAACCCTAACCCGAAACCTAACCCTAACCCTAACCCGAACCTTAACCCTAACCCTAACCCTAACCCGAACACTAACCCTAACCCTAACCCTAATCCTAACCCTAACCCTAACCCGAACCCTAACCCTAAACCTAAACCTAACCCTAACCCTAACCCGATCCCTAACCCTAACCCGAACCCTAACCCTAACCCTAAAACTAACCCTAACCCTAACCCCTAACCCTAACCCTAACCCTAACCCGAACCCTAAAACCTAAACCTAACCCTAACCCTAACCCTAACCCGAACCCTAACGCTAACCCTAAACCGAACCCTAACCATAACCCTAACCCTAAGCCAAACCCGAACCCTAACCCTAACCCTAACCTTAACCCTAACCCTAACCCCTAACCCTAACCCGAACCCTAACCCTATACCTAACCCTAAACCTAACCCGAACCCTAACCCTAACCCTAACCCGAGCCCGAAACCTAACCCTAACCCTAACGCTAACCCTAACCCTAACCCGAGCCCTAACCCGAACCCTAACCCTAACCCTAACCCGAACCCTAACCCTAACCCTAACCCGAAACCAAACCCTAACCCGAACCCGAACCATAACCCGAACCCTAACCCTAACCCGAAACCTAACCCTAACCTGAAACCTAACCCGAACCCTAACCCGAGCCCTAACCCGAACCCTAACCCAAACCCTAAACCTAACCCTAACACGAACCCTAACCCGAACCCTAACCCGAACCCTAATCTTAACCCTAACCCGAACCCTAACCCTAACCCTAACCCAAAACCTAACCGGAACCTAAACCTAACCCTAACCCTAACCCTAAGCCTAACCCGTACCCTAACCGTAACTCTAGCTCGAACAGTAACCCCTAACCCGAACCCGAACCCGTACCCTAAACCGAACCCGAACCCTAACCCTGCCCCGAACCCGAACCCAAACCATATCCCTAACCCGAACCCTAACCCTAACCCTAACCCTAACCCTAACCCAAACCCTAACACTAAACCTAACCCTAACCGGAACCCTAACCCTAACCCGAACCCGAACCCTAACCCCTTACCCGAATCCTAACCATAACCCGAACCCTAACCTGAACCCTAACCCTAACCGTAACCCCGAACCCGAACCCTAACCCTAACCCTAACCCGAACCCTAACCCGAACCCTAACGCGAACCCGAACCCTAACCCTAACCCGAATCCGAACACTAACCCTAACCCTATCTCGAACCCTAACCCTAACCCGAACCCAAACCCTAACCCTAACCCTAACCCGAACCCTAACCTTAACCCTAACCCGAACCCTAACCCTAACCCGAACCCTAAACCTAATCCGAACCCGAACCCGAATCCTAACCCTAAACCGAAACCTAACCCTAACCCTAACCCTAACCCGAACCCTAACACGAACTCGAACCCTAACCCGAACCCGAACCCCAACCGTAACCCGAACCCGAACCCTAACCCTAACCCTAACCCGAGCCCTAAACCTAACCCTAACCCGAACCGTAACCCTAACCCAAACCCTAACACTAACCCTAACCCGAATCCTAACCCTAACCCTAATCCGAACCCTAACCCGAATCCTAAACCTAACCCTAACCCTAACCTGAACCCTAAACCTAATCCTAACCCGAACCCTAACCCTAACCCTAACCCTAAACCTAAACCGAACCCTAAAACTAACCCGAACCCTAACCCTAACCCTAACCCTAACCCTAACCCGAACACTAACCCTAACCCTAAACCTAACCCTAACCCTAACCTGAACCCTAACCCTAACCCGAACCCTAACCCTAACCCTTACCCTAACCCTTAAACCTAACACTAACCTTAACCCTAAAACCTAACCCTAACCCGAACACTAACCCTAACCCTAACCCTAATCCGAACCCTAACCCTAAACCTAACTCTAACACTAAACCTAACCCTAACCCGAACCCTAACCCGAACTCTAACCATTACCCTAAACCTAACCCTAACCCGAACCTGAACACTAACCCTAACCCGAACACTAACCCTAAACCTAACCCTAACCCCTAACCCTAAACCTAACTCTAACCCTAAACCTAACCCTAACCCGAACCCTAACCCGAACCCTAACCCTAACCCTAATCCTAACCCGACCCCTAACCTGAAACCTAACCCTAACCCTAACCCTAACCCTAACCCGAACCCTAAACCTAACCCTAAACTGAACCCTAACCCTAACCCTAATCCGAACCCGAACCCTAACCCCTTACCCGAATCCTAGCCCTAACCCGAACCCTAACCCGAACACTAACCCTAACCCTAACCCCGAACCCGAACCCTAACCCTAACGCTAACCCTAACCCGAACCCTAACCCGAGCCGTAACCCTAACCCTAACCTGAACACTAACCCCTAACCCTAACCCGAACCCGAACCCTAACCCAAACCCTAACCCGAACCCGAACCCGAACCCTAAACCGAACCCTAACCCGAACCCTAACACTAAACCTAACCCTAACCCGAACCCTAAACTTAACCCGAACCCAAACCCGAACCCTAACACTAACCCTAACCCGAACCCTAACCCGAACCCTAACCCTAAACCTAACCCGAACCCTAACCCGAACCCTAACCCTAACCCTAACCCTAACCCGAACTCTAACCCTAACCCGAACCCTAACCCGAACACTAACCCACACCATAACCCGAACCCTAACCCTAACCCTAACCCTAACCCGAACCCTAACCCTAACCCTAACCCGAACCCTAACCCTAACCCTAACCCAAACCCTAACCCGAACACTAACCCTAACCCTAAACCTAACCCTAACCCTAACCTGAAACCTAACCCTTAACCGAACCCTAACCCTAACCCTTACCCTAACCCCTAACCCTAACACTAACCCTAACCCTAAAACCTAACCCTAATCCGAAACCTAACCCTAACCCTAACCCTAACCCTAATCCGAAACCTAACCCTAAACCTAACTCTAACACTAAACCTAACCCTAACCCAAACCCTAACCCGAACCCTAACCCTAACCCTAAACCTAACCTGAACCCTAACCCTAACCCGAACCCTAACCCAAACTCTAACCCTAACCCCTAACCCTAAACCTAACTCTAACCCTAAACCTAACCCTAAACCGAACCCTAACCCTAACCCTAACCCTAATCCGAACCCTAACCCTAAACCTAACTCTAACCCTAAACCTAACCCTAACCCGAACCCTAACCCGAACCCTACCCTAACCCGAACCCTAACCCTAATCCTAACCCGAACCCTAACCCGAAACCTAACCCTAACCCTAACCCTAACTCTAACCCTAACCCTAACCCGAACCCTAACCCTAACCCTAACCGGAACCCTAACCCTAACCCTAATCCGAACCCGAACCCTAACCACTTACCCGAATCCTAGCCCTAACCCGAACCCTAACCCGAACACTAACCCTAACCCTAACCACGAACCCGAACCCTAACACTAACGCTAACCCTAACCCGAACCCTAACCCGAACCGTAACCCTAACCCTAACTTGAACACTAACCCCTAACCCTAAACCGAACCCGAACCCTAACCCAAACCCTAACCCGAACCCTAACCCGAACCCTAAACCGAACCCTAACCCGAACCCTAACCCTAAACCTAACCCTAACCCTAACCCTAACCGAACCCTAACCCAAACCCGAACCCAAACCCGAACCCTAACCCTAACCCTAACCCGAACCCTAACCCGAACCCTAACCCGAACCCAAACCCGAAACCTAACCGGAACCCTAACCCTAACCCTAACCCGAACCCTAAACGGAACCCTAACCCTAACCATAACCCGAACCCAAACCCTAACCCTAACCCTACCCGAACCCTAACCCTAACCCTAACCCTAACCCTAACACTAACCCTAACCCTAAAACCTAACCCTAACCCGAACACTAACCCTAACCCTAAGCCTAATCCGAACACTAAACCTAAACCTAACTCTAACACTAAACTTAACCCTAACCCGAACCCTAACCCGAACACTAACCCTAACCCTAAACCTAACCCTAACCCTAACCTGAACACTAACCCTAACCCGAAACCTAACCCTAACCGTAACCCTAACCCCTAACCCTAAACCTAACTCTAACCCTAAACCTAACCCTAACCCTAACCCTAACCCGAACCCTAACCCTAACCCGAAACCTAACCCTAATCCTAACCCGAACCCTAACCCGAAACCTAAACCTAACCCTAACCCTAACCCGAACCCGAACCCTAACCCTAACCCTAACCGGAACCCTAACACTAACCCTAATCCGAACGCGAACCCTAACCCCTTCCCCGAATCCTATCCCTAACCCGAACCCTAACCCGAACACTAACACTAACCCTAACCCCGAACCCGAACCCTAACCCTAACGCTAACACTAACCCGAACCCTAACCCGAGCCGTAACCCTAACCCTAACCAGAACACTAACACCTAACCCTAACCCGAACCCGAACCCTAACCCAAACCCTAACCCGAACCCTAACCCGAACCCTAAACCGAACCCTAACCCGAACCCTAACCCTAAACCTAACCCGAACATTAACCCTAACCCGAACCCAAACCCGAACCCTAACCCTAACCCTAACCAGAACCCTAACCCTAACCCGAACCCTAAACCGAACCCTAACCCTAACCCTAACCCGAACCCTAACCCGAACCCTAACCCTAACCCTAACCCGAACTCTAAACCTAACCCGAACCCTAACCCGAAACCTAACCCTAACCATAACCCGAACCCTAACCCTAAACCTAACCCTAACCCGAACCCTAACCCTAACCCTAACCCGAACCCTAACCCGAACCCTAACCCTAACCCGAACACTAACCCTAACCCTAAACCTAACCCCTAACCCTAACACTAACCCTAACCCTAAAACCTAACCCTAACCCGAACCCTAACCCTAAACCTAACCCTAACCCTAATCCGAACCCTAACCCTAAACCTAACTCTAACACTAAACCTAACCCTAACCCGAACCCTAACCCGAACCCTAACCCTAACCCTAAACCTAACCCTAACACTAACCTGAACCCTAACCCTATCCCGAACCCTAACCCTAAACCTAACCCTCACCCCTAACCCTAAACCTAACTCTAACCCTAAACCTAACCCTAACCCGAACCCTAACACTAACCCTAACCCTAACCCTAATCCGAACGCTAACCCTAAACCTAACTCTAACCCTAAACCTAACCCGAACCCTGACCCGAACCCTAACCCGAACCCTAACCCTAACCCTAACCCAAACCCTAACACGAACCGTAACCCTAAACCTAACCGGAACCCTAACCCTAACCCTAATCCGAACCCGAACCCTAACCCCTTACCCGAATCCTAGCCCTAACCCGAACCCTAACCCGAACACTAACCCTAACCCTTACCACGAACCCGAACCCTAACCCTAACGGTAACCCTAACCCGAACCCTAACCCGAACCGTAACCCTAACCCTAACCTGAACACTAACCCCTAACCGTAAACCGAACCCGAACCCTAACCCAAACTCTAACCCGAACCCTAACCCGAACCCTAACCCGAACCATAACCCTAACCCTAACCCTAACCCTAACCGAACCCTAACCCTAACCCGAACTCAAACCCGAACCCTAACCCTAACCCTAACCCGAACCCTATCCCGAACCCTAACCCGAACGCTAACCCTAACCCTAAACCGAACCCTAACCCGAACCCTAACCCTAACCCTAAACCGAACTCTAACCCTAACCCGAACCCTAACCAGAACCCTAACCCTAACCATAACCCGAACCCTAACCCTAACCCTAACCCTAACCCTAACCCGAACCCTAACCCTAACCCTAACCCTAACCCTAAGCCTAAACCGATTCCTAACCCTAAACCTAACCCGAACCCTAACCCTAACCCTAACACTAACCCTAAACCTAAACAGAACCCGAATCCTAACCCTAACCCTAACCCCTAACCCTAACCTTAAACCTAACCCTAACCCGAACCCTAACCCTAACCCTAACCCTAACCCGAACCCGAACCGTAACCCGAACCCTACCCCTAACCCTAATCCGAACGCTAACCCTAACCCTAACCCTAACCCTAACCCGAAACCGAACCCTAACCTTAACCCGAACCCAAACCCTAACACTAACACTAACACGAACTCTAACCCTAACCCGAACCCTAAACCTAACCCGAAACCTAACACTAACCCTAAGCCGAACCCGAACCCGAACACTAACCCTAACCCTAACCCGAAACCGAACCCTAACCCTAACCCGAACCCTAACCCTAACCCTAACCCTAACCCGAACCCTAACCCTAAAGCTAACCCGAACCCTAACCCGAACCCTAACCCGAACCCTAACCCTAAAGCTAACCCGAACCCTAACCCTAACCCTAACCCTAACCCCTAACCTTAACCCTAACCCTAAACCTAAACCTAAAACCTAACCCCAACCCTAACACTAACCCTAACCCTAACCCTAACCCTAACCCGAACCCTAACCCTAACCCTAACCCGAACCCTAACCCTAAACCTAACCCTAACCCTAACCCGAACCCTAACCCTAACCCTAACCCTAACCCCTAACCCTAACCCGAACCCTAACCCTAACCCTAAACCTAACCCTAACCCGAACCCTAACCCTAACCCTAACCCTAACCCTAATCCGAACCCTAACCCTAAACCTAACTCTAACCCTAAACCTAACCCTAACCCGAACCCTAACCCGAACCCTAACCCTAACCCGAACCCTAACCCTAATCCTAACCCGAACCCTAACCCGAAACCTAACCCTAACCCTAACCCTAACCCTAACCCGAACCCTAACCCTAACCCTAACCGGAACCCTATCCCTAACCCTAATCCGAACCCGAACCCTAACCCCTTACCCGAATTCTTGCCCTAACCCGAACCCTAACCCGAACACTAACCCTAACCCTAACCACCAACCCGAACCCTAACCCTAACGCTAACCCTAACCCGAACACTAACCCGAACCGTAACCCTAACCCTCTAGCAGAACACTAACCCCTAACCCTAAACCGAACCCGAACCCAAACATGAACCCTATCCCGAACCCGAACCCTAACCCTAACCCGATCCCGAACCCTAACCCTAACCCGAACCCTAACCCTAACCCTAACCCGAACCCTAAACCTAACCCTAACCCGAAACCTAACCCTAACCCCAAACCGAACCCAAACCATAACCCTAACCCGAACCCTAACACTAACCCTAACCCTAACCCTAACCCAAACCCTAACACTAAACCTAACCCTAACCGGAACCCTAACCCTAACCCGAACCCGAACCCTAACCCCTTACCCGAATCCTAACCATAACCCGAACCCTAACCCGAACCCTAACCCTAACCCTAACCCGAACCCGAACCCTAACCCTAACCCTAACCCGAACCCTAACCCGAACCCTAACGCGAACCCGAACCCTAACCCTAACCCGAATCCGAACACTAACCCTAACCCTATCCCGAACCCTAACCCTAACCCGAACCCAAACCCTAACCCTAACCCTAACCCGAACCCTAACCTTAACCCTAACCCGAACCCTAACCCTAACCCGAACCCTAACCCTAATCCGAACCCGAACCCGAACCCTAACCCTAAACCGAACCCTAACCCTAACCCTAACCCTAACCCGAACCCTAACCCGAACCCGAAACCTAACCCGAACCCGAACCCTAACCGTAACCCGAACCCGAACCCTAACACTAACCCTAACCCGAGACCTAAACCTAACCCTAACCCGAACCGTAACCCTAACCCGAACCCTAACACTAACCCTAACCCGAATCCTAACCCTAACCCTAATCCGAACCCTAACCCGAATCCTAAACCTAACCCTAACCCTAACCTGAACCCTAAACCTAATCCTAACCCGAACCCTAACAATAACCCTAACCCTAAACCTAAACCGAACCCTAACACTAACCCTAACCCGAACCCTAACCCTAACCCTAACCCTAACCCTAACCCGAACACTAACCCTAACCCTAAACCTAACCCTAACCCTAACCTGAACCCTAACCCTAACCCGAACCCTAACCCTAACCCTTACCCAAACCCCTAAACCTAACACTAACCCTAACCCTAAAACCTAACCCTAACCCGAACACTAACCCTAACCCTAATCCGAACCCTAACCCTAAACCTAACTCTAACACTAAACCTAACCCTAACCCGAACCCTAACCCGAACACTAACCATTACCCTAAACCTAACCCTAACCCGAACCTGAACACTAACCCTAACCCGAACCCTAACCCTAACCCTAACCCTAACCCTAACCCTAACCCCTAACCCTAAACCTAACTCTAACCCTAAACCTAACCCTAACCCGAACCCTAACCCGAACCCTAAGCCTAACCCGAACCCTAACCCTAATCCTAACCCGACCCCTAACCCGAAACCTAACCCTAACCCTAACCCTAACCCTAACCCGAACCCTAACCCTAACCCTAACGGGAACCCTAACCCTAACCCTAATCCGAACCCGAACCCTAACCCCTTACCCGAATCCTAGCCCTAACCCGAACCCTAACCCGAACACTAACCCTAACCCTAACCCCGAACCCGAACCCTAACCCTAACGCTAACCCTAACCCGAACCCTAACCCGAGCCGTAACCCTAACCCTAACCTGAACACTAACCCCTAACCCTAACCCGAACCCGAACCCTAACCCAAACCCTAACCCGAACCCTGACCCGAACCCTAAACCGAACCCTAACCCGAACCCTAACCCTAACCCTAACCCTAACCCGAACCCTAACCCTAACCCGAACCCAAACCCGAACCCTAACCCTAACCCTAACCCGAACCCTAACCCGAACCCTAACCCGAACCCTAACCCTAACCCTAACCCGAACCCTAACCCGAACCCTAACCCTAACCCTAACCCGAACTCTAACCCCAACCCGAACCCTAACCCGAACCCTAACCCTAACCCTAACCCTTACCCTAACCCCTAACCCTAACACTAACCCTAACCCTAAAACCTAACCCTAACCCGAACCCTAACCCTAACCCTAACCCTAACCCTAATCCGAAACCTAACCCTAAACCTAACTCTAACACTAAAAATAACCCTAACTCGAACCCTAACCCGAACCCTAACCCTAACCCTAAACCTAACCCTAACCCTAACCTGAACCCTAACCCTAACCCGAACCCTAACCCTAACTCTAACCCTAACCCCTAACACTAAACCTAACTCTAACCCTAAACCTAACCCTAAACCGAACCCTAACCCTAACCCTAACCCTAACCCTAACCCTAAACCGAACCCTAACCCTAAACCTAACTCTAACCCTAAACCTAACCCTAACCCGAACCCTAACCCGAAACCTAACCCTAACCCTAACCCTAACCCTAACCCGAACCCGAACCCTAACCCTAACCCTAACCGGAACCCTAACCCTAACCCTAATCCGAACCCGAACCCTAACCCCTTACCCGAATCCTAGCCCTAACCCGAACCCTAACCCGAACACTAACCCTAACCCTAACCACGAACCCGAACCCTAACCCTAACGCTAACCCTAACCCGAACCCTAAACCTAACCCGAACCGTAACCCTAATCCTAACTTGAACATTAACCCCTAACCCTAAACCGAACCCGAACCCTAACCCAAACCCTAACCCGAACCCTAACCCGAACCCTAAACCGAACCCTAACCCGAACCCTAACCCTAAACCTAACCCTAACCCTAACCGAACCCTAACCCTGACCCGAACCCAAACCCGAACCCTAACCCGAACCCTAACCCGAACCCTAACCCGAACCCTAACCGAACCCTAACCCGAACCCTAACCCGAACCCTAACCCGAACCCTAACCCTAACACTAACCTGAACCCTAACCGGAACCCTAACCCTAACCCTACCCGAACCCTAACCCTAACCCTAACCCTAACCCTAACACTAACCCTAACCCTAAAACCTAACCCTAACCCGAACACTAACCCTAACCCTAACCCTAATCCGAACCCTAACCCTAAACCTAACTCTAACACTAAACTTAACCCTAACCCGAACCCTAACCCGAACACTAACCCTAACCCTAAACCTAACCCTAACCCTAACCTGAACACTAACCCTAACACGAACCCTAACCCTAACCGTAACCCTAACCCCTAACCCTAAACCTAACTCTAACCCTAAACCTAACCCTAACCCGAACCCTAACCCGAACCCTAAGCCTAACCCGAACCCTAACCCTAATCCTAACCCGACCCCTAACCCGAAACCTAACCCTAACCCTAACCCTAACCCTAACCCGAACCCTAACCCTAACCCGAACCCTAACCCTAATCCTAACCCGAACCCTAACCCGAAACCTAACCCTAACCCTAACCCTAACCCTAACCCGAACCCTAACCATAACCCTAAACGGAACCATAACCCTAACCCTAATCCGAACCCGAAACCTAACGCCTTACCCGAATCCTATCCCTAACCCGAATCCTAACCCGAACACTAACCCTAACCCTAAACCCGAACCCGAACCCTAACCCTAACGCTAACCCTAACCCGAACCCTAACCCGAGCCGTAACCCTAACCCTAACCTGAACACTAACCCCTAACCCTAACCCGAACCCGAACCCTAACCCAAACCCTAACCCGAACCCTAACCCGAACCCTAAACCGAACCCTAACCCGAACCCTAACCCTAACCATAACCCGAACCCTAACCCTAACCCGAACCCAAACCCGAACCCTAACCCTAACCCTAACCCGAACCCTAACCCGAACCCTAACCCGAACCCTAACCTTAACCCTAAACCGAACCCTAACCCGAACCCTAACCCTAACCCTAACCCGAACTCTAACCCTAACCCGAACCCTAACCCGAACCCTAAACCTAACCATAACCCGAACCCTAACCCTAACACTAACCCGAACCCGAACCCTAACCCTAACCCGAACCCTAACCCTAACACTAACCCGAACACTAACCCTAACCCTAAACCTAACCCCTAACCCTAACACTAACCCTAACCCTAAAACCTAACCCTAACCCGAACCCTAAACCTAACCCTAACCCTAACCCTAATCCGAACCCTAACCCTAAACCTAACTCTAACACTAAACCTAACCCTAACCCGAACCCTAACCCGAACCCTAACCCTAACCCTAAACCTAACCCTAACACTAACCTGAACCCTAACCCTATCCCGAACCCTAACCCTAAACCTAACCCTAACCCCTAACCCTAAACCTAACTCTAACCCTAAACCTAACCCTAACCCGAACCCTAACACTAACCCTAACCCTAACCCTAATCCGAACGCTAACCCTAAACCTAACTCTAACCCTAAACCTAACCCTAACCCGAACCCTAACCCGAACCCTAACCCGAACCCTAACCCTAACCCTAACCCTAACCCAAACCCTAACCCGAACCCTAACCCTAACCCTAACCGGAACCCTAACCCTAACCCTAATCCGAACCGAACCCTAACCCCTTACCCAAACCTAGCCCTAACCCGAACCCTAACCCGAACACTAACCCTAACCCTTACCACGAACCCGAACCCTAACCCTAACGCTAACCCTAACCCGAACCCTAACCCGAACCGTAACCCTAACCCTAACCTGAACACTAACCCCTAACCGTAAACCGAACCCGAACCCTAACCCAAACTCTAACCCGAACCCTAACCCGAACCCTAAACCGAACCCTAACCCGAACCATAACCCTAAACCTAACCCTAACCCTAACCGAACCCTAACCCTAACCCGAACTCAAACCCGAACCCTAACCCTAACCCTAACCCGAACCCTATCCCGAACCCTAACCCGAACCCTAACCCTAACCCTAACCCGAACCCTAACCCGAACCCTAACCCTAACCCTAAACCGAACTCTAACCCTAACCCGAACCCTAACCCGAACCCTAACCCTAACCATAACCCGAACCCTAAACCTAACCCTAACCCTAACCCGAACCTTAACCCTAACCCTAACCCTAACCCTAACCCGATTCCTAACCCTAAACCTAACCCGAACCCTAACCCTAACCCGAACACTAACCCTAACCCTAACCCGAACCCGAACCCTAAACCTAACCCTAACCCCTAACCCTAACCTTAAACCTAACCCTAACCCGAACCCTAACCCTAACCCTAACCCTAACCCGAACCCGAACCGTAACCCGAACCCTACCCCTAACCCTAATCCGAACGCTAACCCTAACCCTAACCCTAACCCTAACCCGAAACCGAACCCTAACCTTAACCCGAACCAAAACCCTAACACTAACACGAACCCTAACCCTAACCCGAACCCTAAACCTAACCCGAAACCTAACCCTAACCCTAAGCCGAACCCGAACCCGAACCCTAACCCTAACCCTAACCCGAAACCGAACCCTAACCCTAACCCGAACCCTAACCCTAACCCTAACCCTAACCCGAACCCTAACCCTAAAGCTAACCCGAACCCTAACCCGAACCCTAACACGAACCCTAACCCTAAAGCTAACCCGAACCCTAACCCTAACCCTAACCCTAACCCCTAACCTTAACCCTAACCCTAAACCTAAACCTAAAACCTAACCCTAACCCTAACCCTAACCCTAACCCTAAACCGAACCCTAACCCTAACCCTAACCCGAACCCTAACCCTAACCCTAACCCTAACCCGAACCCTAACCCTAACCCTAACCCTAACACCTAACCCTAACCCGAACCCTAACCCTAACCCTAAACCTAACCCTAACCCGAACCCTAACCCTAACCCTAACCCTAACCCTAATCCGAACCCTAAACCTAAACCTAACTCTAACCCTAAACCTAAACCTAACCCGAACCCTAACCCGAACCCTAACCCTAACCCGAACCCTAACCCTAATCCTAACCCGAACCCTAACCCGAAACCTAACCCTAACCCTAACCCTAACCCGAACCCTAACCCTAACCCTAATCGGAAACCTATCCCTAACCATAATCCGAACCCGAACCCGAACCCCTTACCCGAATCCTTGCCCTAACCCGAACCCTAACCCGAACACTAACCCTAACCCTAACCACGAACCCGAACCCTAACCCTAACGCTAACCCTAACCCGAACCCTAACCCGAACCGTAAACCTAACCCTCTACCTGAACACTAACCCCTAACCCTAAACCGAACCCGAACCCAAACATGAACCCTATCCCGAACCCGAACCCTAACCCTAACCCGATCCCGAACCCTAACCCTAACTCGAACCCTAACCCTAACCCTAACCCGAACCCTAAACCTAACCCTAACCCGAAACCTAACCCTAACCCGAACCCTAACCCGAACCCTAACCCTAACCCTAACCCTAACCCTAACCCAAACCCTAACCCTAACCCTAACCCAAACTCTATCCCGAAACCTAACCCTAACCCTAATCCTAACCCTAACCCTAACCCGAACCCTAACCCTATCCTAACCCGAACCCTAACCCGAACCCTAACCCTAACCCTAACCCGAACCCTAACCCGAACCCTAACCCTAACCCTAACCCGAACTCTAACCCTAACCCTAACCCGAACCCAAACCCTAACAATAACACGAACCCTAACCCTAACCCGAACCCTAACCCTAACCCGAAACCTAACCCTAACCCTAAGCCGAACCCGAACCCGAACCCTAACCCTAACCCTAACCCGAACCCAAACCCTAACAATAACACGAACCCTAACCCTAACCCGAACCCTAACCCTAACCCGAAA
>JAVLSZ010000047.1:2737500-2740000 GCA_032313775.1 Urocyon cinereoargenteus | reverse complement strand
ACCCGACCCCTAACCCTAACCCTAACCCGAACCTTAAACCTAAATCGAACCCTAAACCTAACCCGAAACCGAACCCGAACCCTAACCGTAACCCGAACCCTAAACCTACCCCTAACCCGAACCCTAACCCAAACACGAACCCTAACCCGATCCCGAACCCTAAAACTAAACCGAACCCAAAACCTAACCCGAACCCTAACCCTAAACCTAACCCGAACCCTAACCCTAACCCGAACCCTAACACTAACCCTAACACGAATCCTAAACCTAACCCTAACCCGAACCCTAACCCGAACCCTAACCGTAACCCTAACCCTAACCCAAACCCTAACCTAAACCTAACCCGAACCCTAACCCTAACCCTAACCCGAACCCTAACCCTAACCATAACCTAAACCAAACCCTAACCGAACCCTAACCCCAACCCTAACCCGAATCCTAACCCTAACCCTAACCTATCCCGAACACTAACCCTAACACGAACCCTAACCCTAACCCTAACCCTAACCCTAACCCGAACCCTAACCCTAACCCTAACACTAACCCTAACCCTAACCCCTAACACTAACCCTAACCCTAAAACACCTAACCCTAACCCTACCCTAACCCTAACCCGAACCCTAACGCTAACGCTAACCCGAACCCTAACCCTAACCCTAACCCTAACCCTAACTCGAACCCTAACCCTAACCCTAACCCTAACCCTAACCCCGAACCCGAACCCTAAACCTAACGCTACCCCTAACCCGAACCTAACCCGTACCGTAACCCTACCCTAACCTGAACACTAACCCCTAACCCTAACCCGAACCCGAACCCTAACCCAAACCCTAAACCGAACCCTAACCCTAACCCTAACCCTAACCCTAACCCGAACCCTAACCCTAACCCTAAACCCTAACCCTAACCTTAACCCTAACCCTAACCCGAACCCTAACCCTAACCCTAACCCGAACCCGAACCCGAACCCTAACCCGAACCCTACCCCTAACCCTAATCCGAACGCTAACCCTAACCCTAACCCTAACCCGAAACCGAAACCTAACCCTAACCCGAACCCGAACCCCTAACACTAACACGAACCCTAACCCTAACCCGAACCCTAACCCTAACCCGAAACCTAACCCTAACCCTAACCCGAACCCGAACCCGAACCCTAACACTAACCCTAACCCGAACCCCTAACCCTAACCCGAACCCTAACCCTAAACCTAACCCGAACCCTTAACCCTAACCCTAACCCGAACCCTAACCCTAACCCGAACCCTAACCCTAATCCGAACCCAAACCCGAACCCTAACCCTAACCGAACCCTAACCCTAACCCTAACCCTAAACCGAACCCTAACCCTAACCCGAACCCTAACCCGAACCCGAACCCTAACCGTAACCCGAACCCGAACCCTAACCCTAACCCTAACCCGAGCCCTAAACCTAACCCTAACCCGAACCGTAACCCTAACCCGAACCCTAACACTAACCCTAACCCGAATCCTAACCCTAACCCTAATCCGAACCCTAACCCGAATCCTAAACCTAACCCTAACCCTAACCTGAACCCTAAACCTAATCCTAACCCGAACCCTAACCCTAACCCTAAACCTAAACCTAAACCGAACCCTAACACTAACCCTAACCCGAACCCTAACCCTAAACCTATCCCTAACCCTAACCCGAACACTAACCCTAACCCTAAACCTAACCCTAACCCTAACCTGAACCCTAAACCTAACCCGAACCCTAACCCTAACCCTTACCCTAACCCTTAAACCTAACACTAACCCTAACCCTAAAACCTAACCCTAATCCGAACACTAACCCTAACCCTAACCCTAATCCGAACCCTAACCCTAAACCTAACTCTAACACTAAACCTAACCCTAACCCGAACCCTAACCCGAACACTAACCATTACCCTAAACCTAACCCTAACCCGAACCTGAACACTAACCTAACCCGAACACTAACCCTAACCCTAACCCTACCCCTAACCCTAAACCTAACTCTAACCCTAAACCTAACCCTAACCCGAACCCTAACCCGAACCCTAACCCTAACCCTAATCCTAACCCGACCCCTAACCCGAAACCTAACCCTAAACCTAACCCTGAACCCTAGACCCGAACCCTAACCCTAACCCTAAACAGAACCCTAACCCTAACCCTAATCCGAACCCGAACCCTAACCCCTTACCCGAATCCTAGCCCTAACCGGAACCCTAACCCGAACACTAACCCTAACCCTAACCCCGAACCCGAACCCTAACCCTAACGCTAACCCTAAACTGAACCCTAACCCGAGCCGTAACCCTAACCCTAACCTGAACACTAACCCCTAACCCTAACCCGAACCCGAACCCTAACCCAAACCCTAACCCGAACCCTAACCCGAACCCTAAACCGAACCCTAACCCGAACCCTAACCCTAACCCTAACCCTAACCCGAACCCTAAACCTAACCCGAACCCAAACCCGAACCCTAACCCTAACCCTAACCCGAAA
>JAVLSZ010000047.1:2702500-2722500 GCA_032313775.1 Urocyon cinereoargenteus | reverse complement strand
ACACGAACCCTAACCCTAACCCGAACCCTAACCCTAACCCGAAACCTAATCCTAACCCTAACCCGAACCCGAACCCGAACCCTAACACTAACCCTAACCCGAACCCTAACCCTAACCCGAACCCTAACCCTAAACCTAACCCGAACCCTAACCCTAACCCTAACCCGAACCCTAACCCTAACCCGAACCCTAAACCTAATCCGAACCCAAACCCGAACCCTAACCCTAACCCGAACCCAAACCCTAACCCTAACCCTAACCCGAACCCTAAACCAAACCCGAACCCTAACCCTAACCCGCACCCTAATCCTAACCCTAACCCGAATCCAAACCCTAACCCTAATCCGAACCCTAACCCGAGTCCTAAACCTAACCCTAACCATAACCCGAACCCTAACCCTAACCCTAAAACCTAACCCTAACCTGAACCCTAATCCTAACCCTAACCCTAACCCTAATCCGAACCCTAACCCTAAACCTAACTCTAACCCTAAACCTAACCCTAAACCGAACCCTAACCCGAACCCTAACCCAAACCCTAAACCTAACCCTAACCCTAACCTGAACCCTAACGCTAACCGGAACCCTAACCCTAACCCTAAACCGAAACCTAACCCTAACCCTAACCCTAACCCGAACCCTAACCCTAACCCTAACCGGAACCCTAAACCTGACCCTAATCCGAACCCGAACCCTAAACCCTTACCCGAATCCTAACCCTAACCCGAACCCTAACCCTAACCCAAACCCTTACCCGAACCCTAACCCGAACCGTAACCCTAACCCTAACCTGAACACTAACCCCTTACCCTAACCTGAACACGAACCCTAAACCAAACCCTAACCCGAACCCTAACCAGAACCCTAACCCGAACCCTAAACCTAACCCTAACCCTAACCCGAACACTAACCCTAACCCGAAAACAAACCCGAACCCTAACCCGAACCCTAACCCTAAACCTAACCCGAACCCTAACCCTAACCCTAACCCGAACCCTAACACTAACCCTAACCCGAATCCTAACCCTAACCCTAACCCGAACCCTAACCCGAACCCTAACTGTAACCCTAACCCTAACCCAAACCCTAACCCTAACCCGAACCCTAACCCTAACCCTAACCCTAACCCTAACCCTAACAATAACCCTAAACCTAACCCTAACCCGAACCCTAAACCCAACCCTAACCCGAATCCTAACCCTAACCCTAACCCGAACACTAACCCTAACACGAACCCTAACCCTAACCCTAACCCTAACCCGAACCCTAACACTAACCCTAACCCCTAACCCTAACCCTAACCCCTAACCCTAACCCTAACGCTAACCCTAAAACCTAACCCTAACCCTAACCCTAACCCTAACCCGAACCCTAACGCTAACGCTAACCCGAACCCTAACCCTAACCCTAACCCTAACCCTAACTCGAACACTAACCCTAACCCTAACCCTAACCCTAACCCCGAACCCGAACCCTAACCCTAACGCTACCCCTAACCCGAACCCTAACCCGTACCGTAACCCTAACCCTAACCTGAACACTAACCCCTAACCCTAACCCGAACCCGAACCCTAACCCAAACCCTAACCCGAAACCTAACCCTAACCCTAACCCTAACCCAAACACTAACCCGAACCCTAACCCTAACCCTAACCCCTAACCCTAACCTTAACCCTAACCCTAACCCGAACCCTAACCCTAATCCTAACCCGAACCCGAACCCGAACCCGAACCCTAACCCGAACCCTACCCCTAACCCTAATCCGAACGCTAACCCTAACCATAAACCTAACCCTAACCCGAAACCGAACCCTAACCCTAACCCGCACCCGAAACCTAACACTAACACGAACCCTAACCCTAACCCGAACCCTAACCCTAACCCGAAACCTAACCCGAACCCTACCCCTAACCCTAATCCGAACGCTAACCCTAACCCTAACCCTAAACCTAACCCGAAACCGAACCCTAACCCTAACCCGAACCCAAAACCTAAAAATAACACGAACCCTAACCCTAACCCGAACCCTAACCCTAACCCGAAACCTAACCCTAACCCTAAGCCGAACCCGAACCAGAACCCTAACCCTAACCCTAACCCGAAACCGAACCCTAACCCTAACCCGAACCCGAACCCTAACACTAACACGAACCCTAACCCTAACCCGAACCCTAACCCTAACCCTAACCCTAACCCGAACCCTAAACCGAACCCTAACCCGAACCCTAACCCAACCCTAACCCGAAACCTAACCCGAACCCTTACCCTAACCCTAACCCGAACCCTAACCCTAACCCTAACCCTAACCCCTAAACTTAACCCTAACCCTAAACCTAAACCTAAAACCTAACCCTAACCCTAACCCTAACCCTAACCCTAACCCGAACCCTAACCCTAACCCTAACCCGAAACCTAACCCTAACCCTAACCCTAACCCTAACCCGAACACTAACCCTAACCCTAACACTAACCCCTAACCCTAACACGAACCCTAACCCTAACCCTAAACCTAACCCCAACCCGAACCCTAACCCTAACCCTAACGCTAACCCTAACCCTAACCCGAACCCTAACCCTAACCCGAACCCGAACCCGAACCCTAACCCTAAACCGAACCCTAACCCTAACCCTAACCATCACCCGAACCCTAACCCAAACCCGAACGCTATCCCGAACCCGAACCCTAACCCTAACCCGAACCCGAACCCTAACCCTAACCCGAACCCTAACCCTAACCCTAACCCGAACCCTAAACCTAACGCTAACCCGAACCCTAACCCTAACCCGAACCCTAAACCGAACCCTAACCCTAACCCTAACCCTAACCCGAACCCTAACCCTAACCCTAACCCAAACTCTATCCCGAACCTTAACCCTAACCCTAATCCTAACCCTAACCCTAACCCGAACCCTAACCCTAACCCTAACCCTAACCCTAACCCTAACCCGAACCCGAACCCTAACCCTAACCCTAACCCCTAACCCTAACCTTAAACCTAACCCTAACCCGAACCCTAACCCTAACACTAACCCTAACCCGAACCCCAAACCTAACCCGAACCCTACCCCTAACCCTAACCCTAACACCTAACCCTAAACCTAACCCGAACCCTAACCCGAACCCTAACACTAACCCTAACCCGAACCCTAACCCTAACCCGAACCCTAACCCGAACCCTAACCCTAAGCCGAACCCGAACCCGAACCCTAACCCTAACCCTAACCCAAACCGAACCCTAACCCTAACCCGAACCCGAATCCTAACACTAACACGAACCCTAACCCTAACCCGAACCCTAACCCTAACCCTAACCCTAACCCGAACCCTAAACCGAACCCTAACCCGAACCCTAACCCTAACCCTAACCCAAACCCTAACCCGAACACTAACCCTAACCCTAACCCGAACCCTAACCCTAACCCTAACCCTAACCCCTAACCTTAACCCTAACCCTAAACCTAAACCTAAAACCTAACCCTAACCCTAACCCTAACCCTAACCCTAACCCGAACCCTAACCCTAACCCTAAACCGAACCCTAACCCTAACCCTAACCCTAACCCTAACCCGAAACCTAACCCTACCCCTAACCCTAACCCCTAACCCTAACCCGAATCCTAACCCTAACCCTAAACCTAACCCCAACCAGAACACTAACCCTAACCCTAACGCTAACCCTAACCCTAACCCGAACCCTAACCCTAACCCGAACCCGAACCCGAACCCTAACCCTAAACCGAACCCTAACCCTAACCCTAACCCTAACCCGAACCCTAACCCAAACCCGAACCCTATCCCGAACCCGAAACCTAACCCTATCCCGAACCCGAACCCTAACCCTAACCCGAACCCTAACCCTAACCCTAACCCAAACTATCCCGAACCCTAACCCTAACCCTAATCCTAATCCTAACCCTAACCCGAACCCTAACCCTATCCCTAAGCCGAACCCTAAACCCTAACCCGAACCCGAACCCGAACCCTAACACGAACCCGAACCCTATCCCTACTCCGAACCCGAACCCAAACCATAACCCTATCCCTAACCTGAACCCTAACCCTAACCCTAACCCTAACCCGAACCCTAACACTAAACCTAACCCTAACACTAACCCTAACCCTACCCTAACCCGAACCCTAACCCGAACCCGAATCCTAACCCTAACCCTAACCCTAACCCTAACCCGAAACCTAACCCTAAACCTAACCCGAACCCGAACCCTAACCCGAACCCTAACCCGAACCCTATCCCGAAACCTAACCCGAACCCTAACCCTAAACCTAACCCGAACCCTAAGCGAAACCTAAACCTAAACCTAACCCGAACCCTAACACTATCCCTAACCCTAACCCAAACCCTAACCCTAACCCTAAACCTAACCCTAACCCGAACCCTAACCCTAACCCTAACCTGAACCCTAACCCCTAACCCTAACCCGAACCTGAACCCAAACCCGAACCCGAACCCTAAACCTAACCCGAACCCGAACCCTAACCCTAACCCTAACCCGAACCCGAACCCTAAGCCTAACCCTAACCCGAACACTAACCCTAACTTGAACCCTAACCCTAACCATAACCATAACCCTAACCCGAACCCTAACCCGATCCCTAACCCGAACCCTAAACCTAACCCTAACCCGAACCCTAAACCTAACCCTAACCCGAACCCTAACCCGAACCCTAACCCTAACCCTAACCCGAATCCTAACCCTAACCCTAACCCTAACCCGAACCCTAACCCTAACCCTAAACCTAACCCTAACCCGAAACCTAACCCTAACTCTAACGGAACCCTAACCCTAACCCTAACCCGAACCCTAACCCTAACCCTAACCCTAACCCTAACCCTAACCCGAACCCTAACCCGAACCGTAACCCTAACCCTAACCTGAACACTAACCCCTAACCCTAACCCTAACCCGAACCCTAACCCTAAACCTAACCCGAACCCGAACCCTAACCCTAACCGGAACCCGTACCCTAAACCTAACCCAAACCCTAACCCTAAACCTAACCCTAACCCGAACCCGACCCCTAACCCTAACCCTAACCCGAACCTTAAACCTAAATCGAACCCTAAACCTAACCCGAAACTGAACCCGAACCCTAACCGTAACCCGCACCCTAAACCTAACCCTAACCCGAACCCTAACCCAAACACGAACCCTAACCCGATCCCGAACCCTAAAACTAAACCGAACCCAAAACCTAACCCGAACCCTAACCCTAAACCTAACCCGAACCCTAACCCTAACCCGAACCCTAACACTAACCCTAACCCGAATCCTAAACCTAACCCTAACCCGAACCCTAACCCGAACCCTAACCGTAACCCTAACCCTAACCCAAACCCTAAACCTAACCCTAACCCGAACCCTAACCCTAACCCTAACCCGAACCCTAACCCTAACCATAACCCTAAACCAAACCCTAACCCGAACCCTAACCCCAACCCTAACCCGAATCCTAAACCTAACCCTAACGCTAACCCGAACACTAACCCTAACACGAACCCTAACCCTAACCCTAACCCTAACCCGAACCCTAACCCTAACCCTAACACTAACCCTAACCCTAACCCCTAACCCTAACCCTAACCCTAAAACCTAACCCTAACCCTAACCCTAACCCTAATCCGAACCCTAACGCTAACGCTAACCCGAACCCTAAACCTAACCCTAACCCTAACCCTAACTCGAACCCTAACCCTAACCCTAACCCTAACCCCGAACCCGAACCCTAACCCTAACGCTACCCCTAACCCGAACCCTAACCCGTACCGTAACCCTAACCCTAACCTGAACACTATCCCCTAACCCTAACCCGAACCCGAACCCTAACCCAAACCCTAACCCGAACCCTAACCCTAACCCTAACCCTAACCCTAACCCGAACCCTAACCCTAACCCTAACCCCTAACCCTAACCTTAACCCTAACCCTAACCCGAACCCTAACCCTAACCCTAACCCGAACCCGAACCCGAACCCTAACCCGAACCCTACCCCTAACCCTAATCCGAACGCTAACCCTAACCCTAACCCTAACCCGAAACCGAAACCTAACCCTAACCCGAACCCGAACCCTAACACTAACACGAACCCTAACCCTAACCCGAACACTAACCCTAACCCGAAACCTAACCCTAACCCTAACCCGAACCCGAACCCGAACCCTAACACTAACCCTAACCCGAACCCTAACCCTAACCCGAACCCTAACCCTAAACCTAACCCGAACCCTAACCCTAACCCTAACCCGAACCCTAACCCTAACCCGAACCCTAACCCTAATCCGAACCCAAACCCGAACCCTAACCCTAACCCGAACCCTAACCCTAACCCTAACCCTAACCCGAACCCTAAACCAAACCCGAACCCTAACCCTAACCCGCACCCTAATCCTAACCCTAACCCGAATCCAAACCCTAACCCTAATCCGAACCCTAACCCGAGCCCTAAACCTAACCCTAACCATAACCCGAACCCTAACCCTAACCCTAAAACCTAACCCTAACCTGAACCCTAACCCTAACCCTAACCCTAACCCTAATCCGAACCCTAACCCTAAACCTAACTCTAACCCTAAACCTAACCCTAACCCGAACCCTAACCCGAACCCTAACCCAAACCCTAAACCTAACCCTAACCCTAACCTGAACCCTAACCCTAACCCGAACCCTAAACCTAACACTAACACTAACCCCTAACCCTAACCCTAACCCTAACCCTAACCCTAACCCTAAAACCTAACCCTAACCCGAACCCTAACCCTAACCCTAACCCTAACCCTAATACGAACCCTAATCCGAACCCTAACCCTAAACCTAACACTAACCCTAAACCTAACCCTAACCCTAACCCTAACCCTAACCCTAACTCTAACCGGAACCCTAACCCTAACCCTAACCCTAACCCGAACCCTAACCCTAACCCTAACCCTAACCCTAACCCGAACCCTAACCCGAACCGTAACCCTAACCCTAACCTGAACACTAACCCCTAACCCTAACCCTAACCCTAACCCTAACCCTAAAACCTAACCCTAACCCGAACCCTAACCCTAACCCTAACCCTAACCCTAATACGAACCCTAATCCGAAACCTAACCCTAAACCTAACACTAACCCTAAACCTAACCCTAACCCGAACCCTAACCCTAACCCTAACCCTAACCCTAATCCGAACCGTAACCCTAAACCTAACTCTAACCCTAAACCTAACCCTAACCCGAACCCTAACCCGAACCCTAACCCTAACCCGAACCCTAACCTTAATCCAAAACGAACCCTAACCCGAAACCTAACCCTAACCCAAAACCTAACCCGAAACCTAACCCTAAACCTAACCGGAACCCTAACCCTGACCCTAATCCGAACCCGAACCCTAAACCCTTACCCGAATACTAACACTAACCCGAACCCTAACCCTAACCCTAACCCTTACCCGAACCCTAACCCGAACCGTAAACCTAACCGTAACCTGAACACTAACCCCTAACCCTAACCCGAACCCGAACCCTAACCCAAACCCTAAACCGAACCCTAACCCTAACCCTAACCCTAACCCTAACCCGAACCCGAACCCGAACCTTAACCCTAACCCTAACCCCTAACCCTAACCTTAACCCTAACCCTAACCCGAACCCTAACCCTTACCCTAACCCGAACCCGAACCCGAACCCTAACCCAAACCCTACCCCTAACCCTAATCCGAACGCTAACCCTAACCCTAACCCTAAACCGAAACCGAACCCTAACCCTAACCCGAACCCGAACCCAAACACTAACACGAACCCTAACCCTAACCCGAACCCTACCCTAACCCGAAACCTAATCCTAACCCTAACCCGAACCCGAACCCTAACACTAACCCTAACCCGAACCCTAACCCTAACCCGAACCCTAACCCTAAACCTAACCCGAACCCTAACCCTAACCCTAACCCGAACCCTAACCCTAACCCGAACCCTAAACCTAATCCGAACCCAAACCCGAACCCTAAACCTAACCCGAACCCTAACCCTAACCCTAACCCTATCCCGAACCCTAAACCAAACCCTAACCCTAACCCTAACAATAACCCTAAACCTAACCCTAACCCGAACCCTAAACCCAACCCTAACCCGAATCCTAACCCTAACCCTAACCCTAATCCGAACCCTAACCCTAAACCTAACCCTAACTCTAACCCTAACCCTAACCCTAACACGAAACTTAACCCGAACCCTAACCCTAACCTAACCATACCCTTAACCCGAAACCTAACCCTAACCCTAACCGGAACTCTAACCCGAACCCTAACCCGAACCCAAACCCCTTAACCGAACACGAACCCGAACCCTAACCCGAACACGAACCCAAACTCTACCCCGAACCCGAACCCAAACCATAACCCTAACCCTAACCCGAACCCTAACCCTAACCCTAACCCTAACCCTAACCCGAACCCGAACCCTAACCCTAACCCTAACCCTAACCCTGCCCGAACCCTAACCAGAACCCTTATCCTAACCCTAACCCTAACCCTAACCCTAACCCTAACCCGAACCCTAACCCTTACCCTAACCCGAACCCGAACCCTAACCCGAACCCTAACCGTACCCGAACCCTAACCCTAACCCGAAACCGAACCATAACCCTAACCCGAACCATAACCCGAAACGTAACCCAAACCCTAACCCGATCCATAACCCGAAACCGAACCCTAACCCTAACCCGAACCCTAACCCGAACCCTAACCCTAACCCGAAACCTAACCCTAACCCTAACCCTAACCTAACCCTAACCCTAAACCGAACCCTAACCAACCCTAACCCTAACCCTAACCCGAAACCTAACTCTAACCCTAACCTGAACCCTAAACCCTAACCCTAACCCGAACCCGAACCCTAAACCGAACCCGAACCCGAACCCTAACCCTAACCGAACCCGAACCTTAACCCTAACCCTAACCCGAACCCGAACCCTAACCCTAACCCTAACCCGAACCCTAACCCTAACCCGAACCCTAACTCTAACCCGAACTCTAACCCTAACCCTAACCATAACCCTAACCCGAACCCTAACACGAACCCTAACCCGAAACCTAACCCTAACCCTAACCCGAACCCTAAACCTAACCCTAACACGAACCCTAACCCGAACCCTAGCCCTAACCCTAACCCGAACCATAACCCTAACCCTAAACCGAACCCTAACCCTAAACCTAACCCTAACCCTAACTCGAACCCTAACCCTAACCCTAACCGGAACCCTAACCCTAATCCTAATCCGAACCCGAACCCTAACCCCTTACCCGAATCCTAACCCGAACCCGAAACCTAACCCGAACACTAACCCTAAACCTAAACCCGAACCCGAACCCTAACCCTAACCCTAACCCTAACCCGAACCCTAACCCGAACCGTTACCCTAACCCTAACCTGAACACTAACCCCTAACCCTAACCCGAACCCGAACCCTAACCCTAACCCTAACCCGAACCCTAACCCGAAACCTAACCCGAACCCTAACCCGAACCCTAAGCCTAACCCTAACCCGAACCCTAACCCTAACCCGAACCCTAACGCTAACCCTAACCCTAACCCGAACCCTAACCCGAACCCTAACCCGAAGCCTAACCAGGACCCTAACCCGAACCCTAACCCTAACCCGAACCCGTACCCTAAACCTAACCCTAAACCTAACCCTAACACTAACCCCTAACCTTATCCCCTAACCCTAACCCTAACCCTAAAACCTAAACCTAACCCTAACCCTAACCCTAACCCTAACCCTAACCCTAAACCGAACCATAACCCTAACCCTAACCCGAACCCTAACCCTACCCTAACCCTAACCTTAAACCTAACCCGAACCCTAAACCTAACCCTAAACCTCACCCCTAAACCTAACCCGAACCCTAACCCTAACCCTAAACGTAACCCTAACCCGAACCCTAACCCTAACCCTAACACTAACCCTAACCCGAACCCTAAACCGAACCCTAACCCTAACCCTAACTCGAACCCTAAACCTAACCCTAACCCGAACCCGAACCCTAACCCGAACCCGAACCCTAACTCGAACCCTAACCCTAACCGTAACCCGAACCCTAACCCGAACCCTAACCCGAACCCTAACCCGATCCCTAACCTGAACCCTAACCCGAACCCTAAACCGAACCCTAACCCGAACCCTAACCCTAACCCGAACCCGAACGCTAACCCGAACCCTAACCCTAACCCTAACCCGAACCCTAACCCTAACCCTAACCCGAACCCTAACCCGAACCCTAACCCGATCCCTAACCCGAACCCTAACCCGAACCCTAAATCTAACCCTTACCCTAACCGTAACCCTAACCCTAACCCTAACCTGAACCCTAACCCTAAACCTAACCCTAACCCTAACCCTAACCCTAACCCGAACCCGAACCCTAACCCGAACCCTAACCCGAACCCTAAACCTAACCCTAACCCTAACCCTAACCCGAACCCTAACCCTAACCCTATCACGAAACCGAACCCTAACCCGAACCCTAACCCTAGCCCTAACCCTAACCCTAACCCTAACCCGAACCTGAACCCTAAACCTAAACCTAACCCGAACCCGAACCCTAACCCGAACCCTAACCCGAACCCTACCCCGAACCCTAACCCAAACCCTAACCCGAACCATAACCTGAACCCTAACACTAACCCTAACCCGAACCCTAACCCGAACCCTAACCCTACCCTAACCCTAACCCTAACCCCTAACATTAACCCTAACCCTAAACCTAAACCTAAAACCTAACCCTAACCCTAAGCTTAACCCTAACACTAACACGAACCCTAACCCTAAACCTAACCCGAACCCTAACCCTAAACCTAAACCTAACCCTAACCCGAACCCTAACCCTAACCCTAACCCTAACCCCTAACCCTAAACCGAACCCTAACCCACACCCTAAACCTAACCCTAACACGAACCCTAACCCTAACCATAACCCTAACCCGAACCCGAACCCTAACCCTAACCCGAACCCTAACCCTAAAACGAACCCTAACCCTAACCCTAACCCGAACCCTAACCCAAACCCGAAACCTAACCCGAACCCGAACCCTAATCCTAATCCGAACCCGAACCCTAACCCTAACCCGAACCCTAAACCTAACCCTAACCCGAAACCTAAACCTAACCCTAATCCGAACCCTAACCCTAACCCGAACCCTAACCCTAACCCTAACCCGAATCCTAACCCTAACCCTAATCCGAACTCTAACCTGAATCCTAAATCTAACCCTAACGCTACCCGAACGCTAAATCTAATCCTAACCCGAACCCTAACCCTAACCCTAACACTAAACCTATCCCGAACCCTAACCCTAACCCTAACCCGAACCCTACCTTAACCCTAAACCTAACCCTAACACGAACACTAACCCTAACCCTAAACCTAACCCTAACCCGAACCCGAACCCTAACCCTAACCCTAACCCGAACCCTAACCCGAACCCTAACCCGAACCCTAACCCGAACCCTAACCCTAACCCTAACCCTAACCCTAACCCGAACCCTAACCTTAACCCGAACCCTAACCTGAACCCTAACCCGAACCCTAACCCGAACCCTAACCCGAACCCTAACCCGAACCCTAACCCTAACCCTAACCCGAACTCTAACCCGAACTCTAACACTAACCCTAACCCGAACCCTAAACCTAACTCTAAACCTAACCCTAACCCGAACCCTAAACCTAACTCTAAACCTAACCCTAACCCTAACCCCTAAACTTAAACCTAAACCTAACCGTAAAACCTAACCCTAACCCTAAACCTAACCCTAACCCTAACCCGAACCCGAACCCTAACCCTAACTCTAACCCTAAACCGAACCCTAACCCAAACTCGAGCCCTAACCCGAACCCGAACCCTAACCCTAACCCGAACCCGAACCCTAACCCTAACCCGAACCCTAACCCTAAACCTAAACCGAACCCTAAACCTAACCCTAACACGAACCCTAATCCTAACCCGAACCGTAACCCTAACCCTAATCCGAACCCTAACCCTAACCCTAACCCGAATACTAACCCTAACCCTAATCCGAACCCTAACCTGAATCCTAAACCTAACCCTAACGCTACCCGAACGCTAAACCTAATCCTAACCCAAACCCTAACCCTAACCCTAACCCTAAACCTAACCCGAACCCTAATACTAACCCTAACCCTAACCCGAAACCTAACCCGAACCCTAACCCTAACCCGAACCCTAACCCGAACACTAACCCTAACCCTAACCCTAACCCGAACCCTAACCCTTACCCGAACCCTAACACTAACAGTAACCCTAACCCTAACCCCTAACCCTAACCCTAACCCTAACCCTAACCCTAAAATCTAACCCTAACCCGAACCCTAACCCTAAACCTAACCCTAACCCTAATCCGAACCCTAACCCTAAACCTCACGCTAACTCTAACCCTAACCCTAACCCTAACCCGAACCTTGACCCGAACCCTAACCCTAACCCTAACCATACCCTTAACCCGAACCCTAACCCTAACCCTAACCCGAACTCTAACCCGAACCCTAACCCGAACCCTAACCCCTAAACCGAACCCGAACCCGAACCCTAAACCGAACACGAACCCAAACTCTACCCCGAACCCGAAACCAAACCATAACCCTAACCCTAACCCGAACCCTAACCCTAACCCTAACCCTAACCCTAACCCGAACCCGAACCCGAACCCTAACCCTAACCCTAACCCTAACCCTGCCCGAACCCTAACCAGAACCCTAATCCTAACCCTAACCCTAAACCTAACCCTAACCCTAACCCGAACCCTAACCCTTACCCTAACCCGAACCCGAACCCTAACCCGAACCCTAACCCTAACCCGAACCCTAACCCTAACACGAACCCGAACCATAACCCTAACCCGAACCATAACACGAAACCTAACCCAAACCCTAACCCGAACCCTTACCCGAACCCGAACCCTAACCCTAACCTGAACCCTAACCCGAACCCTAACCCTAACCCTAACCCTAACCCTAACCCTAACCTAACCCTAACCCTAAACCGAACCCTAACCCTAACCCGAACCCTAACCCTAACCCGAAACCTAACTCTAACCCTAACCTGAACACTAACCCCTAACCCTAACCCGAACCCGAACCCTAACCCGAACCCGAACCCGAACCCTAACCCTATCCGGACCCGAACCCTAACCCTAACCCTAACCCGAACCCGAACCCTAACCCTAACCCTAACCCTAAACAGAAACCTAATCCTAACCCTAACCCTAACCCTAACCCTAACCCGAACCCTAACCCTTAACCTAACCCGAACCCGAACCCTAACCCGAACCCTAACCCTAACCCGAACCCTAACCCTAACACGAACCCGAACCATAACCCTAACCCGAACCATAACACGAAACCTAACCCAAACCCTAACCCGAACCCTTACCCGAACCCGAACCCTAACCCTAACCCGAACCCTAACCCGAACCCTGACCCTAACCCTAACCCTAACCCTAACCCTAACCCTAACCTAACCCTAACCCTAAACCGAACCCTAACCCTAACCCGAACCCTAACCCTAACCCGAAACCTAACTCTAACCCTAACCTGAACCCTAACCCCTAACCCTAACCCGAACCCGAACCCTAACCCGAACCCGAACCCGAACCCTAACCCTATCCGAACCCGAACCCTAACCCTAACCCTAACCCGAACCCGAACCCTAACCCTAACCCTAACCCGAACCCTAACCCTAACCCGAAACCTAAACCTAACCCGAACCCTAACCCTAACCCTAACTCTAACCCTAACCATAACCCTAACCCGAACCCTACACGAACCCTAACCCGAAACCTAACCCTAACCCTAACCTGAACCCTAAACCTAACCCTAACACGAACCCTAACCCGAACCCTAGCCCTAACCCTAATCCGAACCATAACCCTAACCCTAAACCGAACCCTAACACTAAACCTAACCCTAACCCTAACCCGAACCCTAACCCTCACCCTAACCGGAACCCTAACCATAATCCTAATCCGAACCCGAACCCTAACCCCTTACCCGAATCCTAACCCGAACCCGAAACCTAACCCGAACACTAACCCTAAACCTAACCCCGAACCCGAACCCTAACCCTAACCCTAACCCTAACCCGAACCCTAACCCGAACCGTTACCCTAACCCTAACCTGAACACTAATCCCTAACCCTAACCCGAACCAGAACCCTAACCCTAACCCGAACCCGAACCCTAACCCGAAACCTAACCCGAACCCTAACCCGAACCCTAACCCTAACCCGAACCCTAACCCTAACCCGAACCCTAACCCTAACCCTAACCCTAAACCGAACCCTAACCCGAACCCGAACCAGAACCCTAACCCTAACCCGAACCCGAACCCTAACCCGAAACCTAACCCGAACCCTAACCCGAACCCTAACCCTAACCCGAACCCTAACCCTAACCCGAACCCTAACCCTAACCCTAACCCTAAACCGAACCCTAACCCGAACACTAACCCGATGCCTAACCAGGACCCTAACCCAAACCCTAACCCTAACCCGAACTCGAACCCTAAACCTAACCCTAAACCTAACCCTAACACTAACCCCTAACCTTAACCCTAACCCTAACCCGACCCTAAAACCTAACCCTAACCCTAACCCTAACCCTAACCCTAACCCGAACCATAACCCTAACCCTAACCCGAACCCTAACCCTAACCCTAAACCTAACCTTAACCCTAACCCGAATCCTAAACCTAACCCTAAACCTCACCCCTAAACCTAACCCGAACCCTAACCCTAACCCTAAACGTAACCCTAACCCGAACCCTAACCCTAACCCTAACCCTAGCCCGAACCCTAACCCTAAACCTAACCCTAACACTAACCCTAACCCTAACCCGAACCCTAACCGAACCCTAACCCTAACCCTAACCCTAACTCGAACCCTAACCCTAACTCTAACCCGAACCCGAACCCTAACACGAACCCGAAACCTAACTCGAACCCTAAAACTAACCGTAACCCGAACTCTCACCCGAACCCTAACCCGAACCCTAACCCGATCCCTAACCCGAAACCTAACCCGAACCCTAAACCGAACCCTAACCCGAACCCTAACCCTTACCCGAACGCTAACCCGAACCCTAACCCTAACCTTAACCCGAACACTAACCCTCACCCTAACCCAAAACCTAACCCGAACCCTAACCCTAACCCTAACCCTAACCATAACCCGAACCCTAACCCTAACCCTAACCCGAACCTAACCCCTAACCCGAACCCTAACCAGATCCCTAAACCGAACCCGAACCCTAACCCTACCCCGAACCCGAACCCAAACCATAACCCTAACCATAACCCGAACCCTAACCCTAACCCTAACCCTAACCCGAACCCTAACCCTAACCCTAACCCTAACACTAACCCTAACCCGAAACCTAACCCTAACCCTAACCTAACCCTAACCCCTAACCCTAACCCGAACCCTAACCCTAACTCGAACCCTAACCCTAAATCTCACCTTAACCCTAACCCTAACCCTAACCCAAACCCTAACACGAACCCTAACCCTAAACCTAACCCTAACCCTAACCCTAACCCTAATCCTAAAACCTAACCCTAACCCTAAACCGAAACCTAACCCTAAACCTAACCCTAACCCTAACCCTAACCCGAACCCGAACCCTAAACAGAATCCTAACCCGAACCCTAACGCTAACCTTAACCCTAACCCTAACCCTAACCCTAACCCGAACCCGAACCCTAACCCGAACCCTAACCCGAACCCTAACCCTAACCCTAACCCTAACCCTAACCCGAACCCTAACCCTAACCCTAACACAAAACCGAACCCTAATCCGAACCCTAACCCTATCCCTAACCCTAATCCTAACCCTAACCCGAATCCGAACCGTAAACCTAAACCTAACCCGAACCTGAACCCTAACCCGAACCCTAACCCGAACCCTACCCCGAACCCTAACCCGAACCCTAACCCGAACCATAACCTGAAACCTAACTCTAACCCTAACCCGAACCCTAACCCGAACCCTAACCCTAACCCTAACCCTAACCCTAACCCTAACCCCTAACATTAACCCTAACCCTAAACCTAAACCTAAAACCTAACCCTAACACTAACCCTAACCCTAACCCTAACCCGAACCCTAACCCTAAACCTAACCCGAACCCTAACCCTAAACCTAACCCTAACCCTAACCCGAACCCTAACCCTAACCCTAACCCTAACCCCTAACCCTAACCCGAACCCTAACCCACACCCTAAACCTAACCCTAACACGAACCCTAACCCTAACCCTAACCCGAACCCGAACCCGAACCCTAACCCTAACCCGAACCCTAACCCTAAAACGAACCCTAACCCTAACCCTAACCCTAACCCGAACCCTAACCCAAACCCGAAACCTAACCCGAACCCGAACCCTAACCCTAACCCGAACCTGAACCCTAACCCTAACCCGAACCCTAACCCTAACCCTAACCCGAAACCTAAACCTAACCCTAATCCGAACCCAAACCCGAACCCGAAACCTAACCCGAACCCTAACCCTAACCCTAACCCGAACCCTAAACCTAACCCTAAACCAAACTCTATCCCGAACCCTAACCCGAACCCTAAACCTAACCCTAACCCAAACTCTATCCCGAACCCTAACCCTAACCCTAATCCTAACCCTAACCCTAACCCGAAACCTAACCCTAACCCTAACACGAACCCTAACCCCTAACCCGAACCCGAACCCTAACCCTAACCCTAACCTGAACCCGAACCCTAACCCTGACCCTAAACCGAACCCTAACCCTCTCCCGAAACCTAACCCTAACCCTAACCATAACCCTAACCCGAACCCTAACCCGAACCCTAACCCGAACCCTAAACCTAACCCTAACCCGAACCCTAAACCTAACCCTAACCCGAACCCTAACCCGAACCCTATCCCTAACCCTAACCCGAACCCTAACCCTAACCCTAACCCGAACCCTAACCCGAACCCTAACACTAACCCTAACCCTAACCCTAACCCGAAACCTAACCCTAACCCGAACCCTAACCCGAACCCTATCCCTAACCCGAAACCGAACCCTAACCCTAACCCTAACCCGAACCCTAACCCGAACCCTAACCCGAACCCTAACCCGAACCCTAACCCTAACCCTAAACCTAAACCTAACCCTAACCCGAAACCTAACCCTAACCCGAACCCTAAACCTAACCCGAACCCGAACCATAACCCTAACCCGAACCATAATCCGAACCCTAACCCAAACCCTAACCCGAACCCTAACCCGAACCCGAACCCAAACCCTAACCCGAAACTTAACCCGAAACCTAACCCGAAACCTAACCCTAACCCTAACCCGAACCCTAACCCGAACCCAAACCCTAACCTTAACCCTAACCCTAACCCTAACCCTAACCGAACCCGAACCCTAACCCGAACCCTAACCCGAACCCTAACCCTAACCCTAACCCTAACCCTAACCCGAACCCTAACCCTAACCCTAACACGAAACCGAACCCTAACCCGAACCCTAACCCTAGCCCTAACCCTAACCCTAACCCTAACCCGAACCCGAACCCTAAACCTAACCCGAACCCGAACCCTAACCCGAACCCTAACCCGAACCCTACCCCGAACCATAACCCGAACCCTAACCTGAACCATAACCTGAACCCTAACTCTAACCCTAACCCGAACCCTAACCCGAACCCTAACCCTAACCCTAACCCTAACCCTAACCCCTAACATTAACCCTAACCCTAAACCTAAACCTAAAACCTAACCCTAACCCTAACCCTAACCCTAACACTAACCCGAACCCTAACCCTAAACATAACCCGAACCCTAACCCTAAACCTAACCCTAACCCTACCCGAACCCTAACCCTAACCCTAACCCTAACACCTAAACCTAACCCGAACCCTAACCCACACCCTAAACCTAACCCTAACACGACCCCTAACCCTAACCCTAACCCTAAAACGAACCCTAACCCTAACCCTAACCCTAACCCGAACCCTAACCCAAACCCGAAACCTAACCCGAACCCGAACCCTAACACTAACCCGAACCCGAACCCTAACCCTAACCCGAACCCTAACCCTAACCCTAACCCGAAACCTAAACCTAACCCTAATCCGAACCCTAACCCTAACCCGAACCCTAACCCTAACCCTAACCCGAACCCTAACCCGAACCCTAACACTAACCCTAACCCTAACCCTAACCCGAAACCTAACCCTAACTCTAACCAGAACCCTAACGCTAACCCTAATCCGAACCCGAACCCTAACCCCTTACCCGAATCCTAACCCTAACCCAAACCCTAACCCGAACACTAACCCTAACCCTAACCGCGAAACCAAATCCTAACCCTAACCATAACCCTAACCCGAACCCTAACCCGAACCGTAACCCTAACCCTAACCTGAACACTAACCCCTAAACCTAACCCGAACCCGAACCCTAACCCTAACCCTAACCCGAACCCTAACCCGAACCCTAACCCGAACCCTAACCCGAACCCTAACCCTAACCCTAACCCTAAACCTAACCCTAACCCGAAACCTAACCCTAACCCGAACCCTAAACCTAACCCGAACCCGAACCATAACCCTAACCCGAACCATAATCCGAACCCTAACCCAAACCCTAACCCGAACCCTAACCCGAACCCGAACCCAAACCCTAACCCGAAACCTAACCCGAAACCTAACCCGAAACCTAACCCTAACCCTAACCCGAACCCTAACCTGAACCCTAACACTAACCATAACCCGAACCGTAACCCCTAACCCGAACCCTAACCCGAACCCGAACCCTAACCCTACCCCGAACCCGAACCCAAACCATAACCCTAACCCTAACCCGAACCCTATCCCAAACCCTAACCCTAACACTAACCCTACCCCTAACCCTAACCCCTAACCCTAACCCGAAACCTAACCCTAACTCGAACCCTAACCCTAAATATCACTCTAACCCTAACCCTAACCCTAACCCTAACACGAACCCTAACCCTAAACCTAACCCTAAACCTAACCCTAACCCTAACCCTAAAACCTAACCCAAACCCTAACCCGAACCCTAACCCTAACTCGAACCCTAACCCTAAATCTAACCCTAACCCTAACCGTAAACCTAACCCTAACCCTAACCCGAACCGTAACACTAAACCTAACCCTAACCCTAACCCTAACACTAACCCGAACCCGAATCCTAACCCGAACCCTAACCCGAACCCTAACCCTAACCCTAACCCTAACCCTAACCCGAACCCTAACCTGAACCCTAACCCTAACCATAACCCGAACCGTAACCCCTAACCCGAACCCTAACCCGAACCCGAACCCTAACCCTACCCCGAACCCGAACCCAAACCATAACCCTAACCCTAACCCGAACCCTATCCCTAACCCTAACCCTAACACTAACCCTACCCCTAACCCTAACACCTAACCCTAACCCGAAACCTAACCCTAACACGAACCCTAACCCTAAACCTAACCCTAACCCTAACCCTAACCCTAACCCTAAAACCTAACCCAAACCCTAACCCGAACCCTAACCCTAACTCGAACCCTAACCCTAAATCTAACCCTAACCCTAACCGTAAACCTAACCCTAACCCTAACCCGAACCGTAACACTAAACCTAACCCTAACCCTAACCCTAACACTAACCCGAAACCGAATCCTAACCCGAACCCTAACCCTAACCCTAACCCTAACCCTAACCCGAACCCGAACCCTAACCCTAACCCTAACCCTACCCCGAACCCGAACCCAAACCATAACCCTAAACTTAACCCGAACCCTAACCCTAACCCTAACCCTAACCCTAACCCTAACCCTAACCCGAACCCTAACCCTAACCCTAACCCTAACACTAAACCTAACCCTAACCCTAACCCGAACCCTAACCCTAACCCTAACACTAACACTAACCCTAACCCGAACCCTAACCTAA